>JACXIV010000127.1:1883397-1937906 GCA_014737475.1 Bombus confusus
ATCCTCCCTAATTTTATTTTCATTCTAAGGTACATGAAACTAGTAATGGAGCTCGTCCTGTTCAAATATGTGTACGTCCAGGTAAAAAACTTTACGGAACTCCGTGGTGCGCCCACAATTAAAGAGTTGGTAGTGTAATCTTACCGCGTAATAAACCATGGTAGTGTTTCTTGTCATCATGAAAAAAAAGTAAAAAAGTCCTTTATTCGTGGATGTTATTATTTTATCCTGCAGTTGTATGCTTCGACCGAGCGATCGTTATCTGTAAAAATTGGCAAGCAGGTAGCCGGGATATTCTTTTTACGCTAGGAAAATACGACAGTTTTTATTAGCAATATTTTAAAACAAAACAACCACTCTAGCCGACCATACGCACGGTACCGTATGTTCCAGTTTTTGTGCCCGGTGCAATATTTTGGCTATTAGTGTCTAGTTTATTTATTTATGGCAGCCCCTCTAAAACTACGACCGCGCTCTCGAGAATTGTTCAAAGGTCGATGATGTTCGATGACGATGACTGTGAACATTTCTGTGGCAATTAGCGACCTATGGTTCGTTTTTCCAACCAGTTAGAGGGTTCGTACCTGTTCACGCAAACATCCAATGAATTTGTGATGTTCGAGTTGAATTTCCTACCTCCTGCAATAGCATCTGTCAAAGAGAGGTAAATTTTTACGGGGCACCACGTAAATCATCCCTCTGACGTGGAAAAAAAAAAAAAATACAATTTTTGCTCTCGAATCGTAGAATCTGCCCTCGACTTAGGAACATTACTTTGGAAATTTGTCTATTTCTTTTCTGTATTCTGTATTTTCTGTATTATGTCTCTGGGGAATCATGGTCTTGGAATAAAAACGTAGAATATTTACATTTCCGTTTAATCAAACGTAATTAACGTACAACGATTCTGTAATGAAAGAAATTATAACCAGTGCCATCATCGATAAAATAAGGAAGTTTAAGGATGGAAATTGCGTACGCAAGTAATTATTGTTATAACAGAAATTATAATAGTTATTCCGGTGTTTCGTCAATATTCTCAGCTTCTTTGGATATGAACTAATAAAGTAATATCATACACGAGAACCTGATGTTAATTTGTGCAATGGCCCTAAAAAAAGTAGCAGCGAGAGTAGCAGAATGAATAAAAAAATTGCGAACGCAGCTTAAATCCAAATAGGTAGCTTTATGTGTAACAATTACAAGAGATCTGAAATACGAAAGTCTAAGCTTGTCAGTTGTTTAAAATTCCACATCCTAATCCTAACATCCAACGGTATAACGTAAACATGGAAAATGTTTCTAAATATACAGAAGAGATTTAAGTACCGTTAAAAATATAAAAAAGTGTCATGCAATGAAGTAAACAATCCTTCATCCGCCTATTTGACAAAAATATCATTCATATCCCCGAAAATGCATCCTTGCGAATCTGCAACTAGTGTGTCATAACATTTTGGAACCCTGCGGCAGTCACAAAATATCGAGATTATTCGTGCTGTGACAATCAGTTAGCGATCTCCCTACCGAATAGGCAAAAACCGACAGATTTCTCTGTACGAAGCCGAAACGGCCGATAATCCTTTAACATTCCACGAGTCATGTTCCGGTTTTGTTCGACGTCCCTAGGGACATGACGTGGTCCCGTGAGAGAGGCTTAAAGAGTTGCAGCTCCTCTCGAATCATGGAAAACCGTTTCTCAGGTCGCATTCTTTCCTGGATAGATGGTAAAAGTTCACTGGAATCAAAATGCCCTGGTCTCGAGTAGGATGTTGGATGGATTCGTATAGATTTCTTCGTTCGACATTCTGTTTACGCGGAAATTATATGGAAAATACTTATCACTAAAGACACTACTTGATCGTAGTAAGGAAACAAATATATTCCGGACTTTAGTTGTTTGGAAAATTTGTAGCGTAAGTTGCGAAGATTCAAAGGTATTGAAAGATAGAAAAATTATATTTAGAAATCGAAGAACTTAAAATACGCTTAACACGATTAACTTGACACAGCAACTACGAATCACAAACCAAGAATTAACCGAGAGAGAAAGCTACAAATACGCATCGAATTTGTCAAAAACGAATTCACAAATCTGATCAGGGAAAAATTTCACGTTTTTGCCCACTTTAGAAATTCCCCTGGTGGAAATGAAATTTCGGCGGTTAGAAATGATGTTTTATGAGGGATGACCTACAAACACGCTGGCACTAACCTTCATAGCCTGAAAAATATAGTTTTATTCGTTTAGGGTGCGTGGTCATTCTTGAAACAACCCTTGCGTTTCCACGTAGGTAGATAACATTACCCGGGTTGAAAGTTCAAAGGTGTACGGTTTCTGCACAATAACGGAAGATGAAAAAAGGAAGGAGAATTATAGAAATGAATAAACTTCGTTACGTTCGTTTGAGGACAAACCAAGTTAGTGCAATATACGTTTGAACAAATAAATATTTTCCAACATTGTAGCAGGATTAGATGGTATTAGGAGGTAGTTTGTAGCCAGAACTGATTTCTTAAATTATTTTACACGCGGTTAATACAATAAGATCGGTACGGAAAGAAGAAATGACAACAGTTTTTCGGCCTCGTAAAAACGTGGATCGAACCAATAAAATGGCAGGAAACCAGGAAAAGTCAAGAACATAAATAATTTTACTATTTTACGCCTTTGCTCGGATCGCCAGGGGGATGAAGAACACAGAGGAACTAAAATACGAGTGGCCTCTTTAACTATAAATTTCTTGACGTTTTTACAGTACTCGTCTACCTTCAATACAAAAGAAAAGACAAAAAAAAAAAAAAGGTAGATAGAAACGAGAAGGAAAAAAGGGAAAAGGGAAAGGAAAAGACGCTACCTAACTTGAAACCTATTCCTACCAATAATATCAACATGCTTTGGCGTACCACTGTATTTTTAATTCCGACGATTCGACTTGAAAGTCGAATTTTTTTCCAAGTCAAATTTTTTTGTTCGAGTCACATTGACTCGAGGAGTATCGAGTTGTAAAGAACTAACGCGGAATTACCACGTCTTTACGAGTTCCTATCGTCGTCATAGAAAAATAAAAAGGCGAGGCGATACTATTTTTCGGCACCGAGCGAAACGCGACGAGCGTTCATGGAAACGCACCACCGGTGGATTCCGTTAACCACGTACGACTCTACTGTTTTCGATACTCCAGTTTGTTCCCAATGGTTTGTTTTTCGTTTTCTTTTTTCTTGTCTTTTTTTCGGGCGCAACTCTACTGGCTTTTTTAATTTCATTTTTGTATTGGACGCGATACGGTAGTTTTCCCGTGACTACGCGATCCCGTACAGCTTTAAATTTGAATGTTATCACGGAGAAAAATATGATATTTGAAGTTTTGCATGGTTTGTAGAATTCAAAAAGTAAATTTAAAACTATCTGTTGTTACCATTATTTCCCATTATTTGCCACAATTATTGTGGTAAAATTTCAAAATGTTTTACGCAACGCACACAATTTATAACACAGGACTTCTCTATAATAAATATTCAACTATTTTCCTGAGCTGCTGTATATACAGGTGACGCGTTATTTCTACGAAAGCTCAAAAATTCAAACGTATCTCGAATACAAATGTTCACAGGAAATTTTCTCATCTAACTCACGCCAAGCTTTCGTCCAATCTCGGGTGAGAGTAACGACGAGTGCCGATGATCTGTCGTGCAAAAGGAAGAGACGAACGAAGGCGAGAGACGCCCAAGTGGCAAAGGGGCAAACACGCAAATATTGTGCACCGTTGTCGCAATATTATCATTTGGAAAAGATGCAAGCACCAGCTCTGGCCACGCTTTGTGCCCGTAGGTTCAGCTTGCAAACAGATAACGCGCGACCCGAGTGGTTTACCGGCTAGTCCTGTTTGGCTTACGGCTTACGAAGATATTCTGCTTCTCGAGGAACACGCGTTGCTTGTATAGGATCATCGGGGAAACTCACGACGTACTCGCCCCTTTGGATGAACTCGTTTCATGAGCACGTTTCGGGATCTGTGTTCCGAATCAGAACTGATTTAGAAAGCTGATTCTCTTTCTGCAGCGTCTTTTTATATGAGGAAAGACCTAATATTTATAGCGAATTGTCGTGTTTTATGTTAAACCAGAATGTTTGATACTGTTCGTTATCGTAAGGAGATTATTTTAAAGAATGGAATGAGCTTAAAGAAAGAATGAGTTAAAAGTGAGGATTATGTATGTAGAAGAATAATTGCGTACGTACATTTTTAGGTCGTATGCTACGTATCAAAGTTTCAGAAAATTTGTAACAGCTTATCTGTGAAACCACGTCTTGGTATTTTATGCAGGTAATAAATGTAGGAACAGAAAAACCCAATACAACATAATCTTTCGGATCTTTCTGAAATTTCTTTGGCACGTCGACCGCCAGGCGAATTTTATGTTTCACTTTGAGCACCATAACGCATTAAAATGTTGCCACAGAATTTCACCAGAATATTTCATTTTATGCTGGAATACCCGTCCTTTATGATCGAATGACCCATTCTTTATTTCACAATATTATTTACTTACTCAGGTTCTTTCATATCTATCAGCCGATGACACTCGTTTTGTTTTAAACAGCAACACCGATCATCGATGAGCATCGTGACAGTGAGCGTGTTAAATCTTTGAAATCTATCCGACAAGTACGAAATTTCTACAACATTGGCTTGTAACGATACGAATCTACTTCGATCTACCGATCTCTGCGGGAAATATGCAAAGGAGTATGTCGTCGGTGGGTGGTATTTCATGTTTCCGTACGTTTTCCGCAACACGAGAAGTCAGAAATTCCCGAAGAAGAAGAAGAATTGCTGTGGACCGTGAAGGCGATGGTCAGACACAGCTAGGGAAAAAAGAACGGGACTGCTCCAGATTTTCACGGCTGTTAGAGAAAACAAAAAAAAAAGGCCCGCGATGAATCAACGACGACCGGTACGTGTCTAGCAAATTGTCGTATGGTTTAACATTTTTTGAAGCATGAAGGTCGACTTTGTCGAAAGCTGTCGCTTACGTTCCAGGCACAGGATCTTTTTGTTCTGCTTAGCAGATGAAACGATAGCGATCTCCGGTTGTTAAAAGGAATAAGAAATTAGATCGACGGACTTTCATTTTTATGGATGCTCAATAATTAAATCGTCTGATTTTAAGTTAGCTATATGTTTCTCAAATTTTATAATCTAAGTATACTAGTTCCTAAGATTGGAAAAACCTATGGACAATTGAGAAACTTAGTTTAACTTAAAATTAACTTAAAGTGAAGGAGAAAAGAAGGTACGAGATAACAACTTCGATAAATAAAACGAAACACGAAAAAATATACGTACAAACAACAAATAGAAAATATAATTTTGACCATCATGCACCACCGGTCCTTCTTTAATTGCTCAGAAACTATGCTAACAAAAATTTTCATTTGTACAGAACGAGAATACGATATTAAAAATTCCTTAAAAACAGAAGCATCACGAAGTTTCGCCGAAGCTCACTGAACTCTCTTCCAACCTTCGTTCTGGTATTTTCCATGGCTAGAGGAAAAAAAGGCGGGGAAAAACGCAAAAGAACTGGTACTTCTTTTCAAAAATAGATATTTCATGCGTGCGTACTACTTTTAAGGCACAGCCATCGAGTAAAGAATAAGGTACTCGTTCTTCCAAAAATACGGGTGAAAGTATAGTTCGTCGAGACAGTTAGGTCAATTGGTACAAGGCGTCATTGTTACGAATATTGTTAAAATACCAAGAGCATAAAGTCATAAAGTAGCAGTATTTTAACATTTTTCAGCGGTCGTTTTCGATGGGACCTTTGAACGAATTCGAGGCCGTGGACCCGAAAAGAGAAGCATGCAAATCCAACGAGTCGTCAAAGGGACGAGAGTCATTGGAAAATATATAATTCAGACTGTAAATGGCCTTTCTGCAGACTGGTAAAACAGTTAACATTTAACGTCACAGCTTAGGTATGAACCTTGGAAAGCGTAGTTTCCACGCGAAAAGGAAAAGAAACGACGAAAAGTCTTACGACAGATCGCATTATCCTTTGATAAAACGCCTTCGTGGATGGATAAGAGAAGGCGCGAGGCGGCGAGGAAAATGCGAAGCGAAACTCGTTATTAAAGAAACGAATCATAATGGAAGGTGCTTGAAAGATTGATGGACAAAGGACGCGAGAGGAGTTGATGTAACTTCGCTCTGTATAATTTTATCGAAGCACGCGTTCCAGGGGAGACGGTGTTAAATACTCGTTTGATTGATGTCGATGTGCAAAGTGAAATTTCTGAGATTCGAGCAGGAAGGGGCAAAAGTTAGACGAACGTAGGATGGATACGGCCGGCAGAAATATACCGGCTTTGGGAAAATGCAAACTTGTTGAGGAAACTTCATGTCCAAAAATACGATGTAAAACGAAGATAAGAAGATTGCAAAAAATGTCCGAATTACTACGCAAAACTCTATGTCCAGTTATATTTATTTTTCGTTGCAATTACTTAAAATATTCCCTAAAATTCGAATACCTGCTACATTAGTTACAGCATAGATTAATAGTTAACGTTATAAATCTTATTGAGGTTTTTGTCTTTCTTTTCTAGCGCTTTTAAGTCTCCTACAAAGACGTAGAGCCAAACAACACTAATTCATCCTTAATAATACAAAAAGAATCACTTGCTTTATCCTTAAACGACCTTTAGATACGCCTGTTTTGTCAATAAACGTGCACGTAAGAAACAAACAAGTTTTCCTATAATACTTTACTTAATACCGATGGTTTGTTTTGGAATTCGGACAGAGGAGAAAAAGTTAATCCCTTATTGCCTTTTCGAACAGTTCAACGCTAATAAAACAACCGTAGCATACGGCTATATATATATATATATACAATATATCACATCAACATATTACCGATCGGAAAGTATCAAACCATTACGCGAATCTCGGACAAATAATGATCGCCATATCAAAGATTCAACCTGGAAGATTCTATCTCGCGGCAAGTTCACCCACGTTCGGTGTATTAAAAATATTTTATGTACGAGTACACACTGAAACGGAGTGAAGTAATCGTGTAAAGAGGAAGAGGAGAGATAACGTGTGGCTTTCGCTTTTCCTCCACGACATTATGTCGCGGTTTATGATTACAGAGCCCCGTGAACTGTGGACCCGGTAGCGTGATCCGTGTTACGACCTCGTAAAGAAACCTTTTAACGTGTCCACCATCCAGCTTTCACTCTGACTTCGCTTCGATCGACGCTTCGCGGAGACACGGGTGGCAAAAGTAATGTGTCAGGGAATTTTAATTAATACCATATAGCTATACAGAATGCTGAAAAAAAGGGTGCTCGATTTTAAGGACTTGTCAAAAGGAGCAAAATATATTCGATCGATATAGGTCCTACGATCTAATCCTGTCGACGATGTTCGTCGCTTACGAATATTCGTTTTTACTTCGTTTGCGTCTATAAGGTAATCTCTGTTGAAATTACCAACAATTTTGCGTTGACGAGCTTGAACTAACGTATCTCTGAATCGATCTCTTTGTTCATGTTCAAGGAAGAAATTCGCTCGTGACATTTAATGTTCGTAAGTGAGAAAAATCGATTTTACGTCGAAAAGATTGATCGTAAGACCTACGTTGATCGGACACTTTTTTGCTCCTTTTGGTGAGTACTACACGCGCTTAAAGTATCGGACCCTTTTTTTAACACCCTACATGTATAACAGTGCTTTGCTTTACTTGCGCCATGCACTTTTACCAAATATCAGTTAAAACTCCTATCTATCTGAAACCTGTCCACTTACAGAGTCAAATACATCTTGTCAAATACTAACATTTGGTATTCGTACATTGTAATATTTACATAATATTTAACCACTATTTAGCTTTCATTTCTCTTTTTATTACGTTGCATGAATATTCGCAGCGCAGTTAGAATATTTAGTAAAATTCATTTCATTGATCGTGCTCGTACGCATCTAAAACTTCACAAATATGCACAATTGATCTATCAGATACGGTTCCGCGTAATCTCTATTCATTCGTCGTCTGTTTCACATTATTGCGAATCGTAGGCGTCAAATCTGCAGGAACGACGTCTATAACGCGTGTGACGTTCAATTGCAAGGATATTCGTCTATCGTGGCCACCTTGCGAAAAATAGGATTCAGCGCGAGGAAGAGCAAACCAGAGCTTGGTTCAGGAATGACGTATCGAATTTTGTGCCAAGAAAACTTCCGCTGACACTTTTGTGCGTCGACTTCACGGCGCTCGACTGTTCGACCATACAGCAAAAGCTCATGATCCTCTGGCTGGCAGCCCTTTTGTCGATGACAAAGGAGTTGACAAAACATGACAATCATAACAGCCATAAGTCTCATAACTGACGTGGGTGGAGTTGCTCCGACCGAGACGACCGACCGACAAAGCTTTGTACGCGAACCTTCCAGCTAGACAAACATTATTTTGACAAGTCCCGCTGAAGAGAAAGACTCACCCCTCTCGGTTTATCGCGGTATTACGGGAAAATTATACGTAGGTCGCACAGGCAGCTCGAATTCTTCGAGATCCGAGCGTCGCAATGGAAACGGAAGCTGAAAGGGCGACGACGACCAGGAATTTTCTTGCGAGAAATTGGGTGAAGGGTGGACAGTATATGAATTGTTTGTGGAACAGATGAGATATATTTTAACGAACCAATATATCTTAGTTTGGCCTAATTGCTTTTGGAGCGCCAAATATTGCATGGATCATTATATAGAAAGCTAACATCGTTGAGGATACTGAGGAATTTTTATGCGAGAAATTGGATGGAAATTGGATCTAGCGTGGATTGTTTGTAGAGCAAATGAGACATATTTTTACGAACCAATATATTTTACTTTGGACTACTTGCTTTTTGTTGTGGACTTTTATAATGCTAATAGCGCTGAGGATACTGAGGAATTTTTATGCAAGAAACTGGATGGAAATTGGATTGAGCGTGGATTAGTCTTAGAGCAGATGAGATATATTTTATATATTACAATTATATATTATATATATGGAGGGTGAATTGTTTGAAAAGCAAATGAAATGTATTTCGATGAATCGATAAATTTATTGTAGTTGGGATTAATTGATTGTGGAGCATCCAATATTAATTAGATTTTCATATAAACAGTGAATTGAAAAACTGTGTGAAAAATAAGAATCGACGAATACATGATTTGGAATATTACAATTTCTTATCATAAAAATATCCACAAGTCAGTGATCTTGATAGACAAAAGAATTTCTCGAAAGAGAAATAATTTCCAAGGGGGCAGAGAAAATTCCCAAGTATGTTCATCCTAAGCTCCGAACGTTTAATCTCACGCTTGGTTCCCCGCGATCAACGTGAATCACGTGGAAATAAAGACGGTGTTTCTGCAACCCCAGGAAACATCGGCGATTGATTGCACGGAGCTGTAGCCATTACAATTGCAGCATGAACGTCGAGGGTCCTAGGTACACCGAAAGATCATTCGGAAAGATCTACGATGCACGGTCTATTTTCTGAGGCTATTAGTCTGCCGAGTTAATTCGTTGGAGGAAGAGCTATTCGCGAGTAAATAGATAGGACGCGCTGAATCGTGCTATAACGTGCCAGTTGCAATGAAAATGGGAACTAGTGATAGAGGTTTAATTAAATTTTATAGCTCGAGAATGTTGCGTTTATCGAATGGTCGAAGACAAGACATGTCGTGGTACGATACGTTTCGTAGTCTAACGATTTGGTAACTAAACCTCGATTTACAAAATATGAACAAGCGGAACAAAATTTCATTCTTGCATTCCACCTTCTGAATTTTTAGCTTTATTGAGAAAGGTTGTAAAACATTGCATTATATGACATAGTAGAGACTTGATAGAAAAATATGTTTACCTACAGACGATTGATAGGATGAATTATAAACCCTTATTCAGTCCAAAAAAACAGAATTTATCGTCTTTTAGACTTTTTTAAAAACAGACGAAATAAAATAGTATAAAATTGTACAAGAATTTACACCCCTTTCTTTATTAATTTGTTTCATTAATTCCCTAATTTATGCTACCTTACGTAAATAACGTTATTTTCTAGACACCCGCTGAAAGAATTCCACGATCGTAATTAATACTAACTTATCCAAAAATAAACGCAAAAATCAAAACCACCAATCCAAAGACAACCAAAAAAGTAACAAAAAAAGCTAAAAACCAATTCCACTTAATCACAAGCAACGCCTTGATCCCACCCCCTTTGCGCATCCACCTGGACAGGTGTGACGATGTCGAACGTGCCATCACAAAAAAACGGACGTCCACTAGGAATCCTCGAATCAAATTCCTCTCTCTCTCTCTCTCTCTCTCTCTCTCTCTCTCTCTCTCTCTCTCTTTTTCCAAACCTCCGCTCCTCGCTCTTCACGCCCTCGATCTATTGAAAAATGTCCGGAATCATTACTTTTCTCACCCTCGTGACGTCCTCCCCCTTTGAGGTTCCCCAAACACTTGGAAGAACGAAAACCACGCCACGACCGGGCAATTATCGTAGACCAAGCGCGAGTGCGTGACTATGATAAATCTATGATAGAGCTACTCGGGATTTATTGCGCGGCTGGCGCGAATTCGATTCCGGTTGGACCACGGCTCGCGCCGATTGCAAGGGTGCGATCGGCAACAGTGTGATCGTCGCGGGGATACCGACCAATCCAGATCGTAGCATGGTAATAAAAATATCGGGGAGCACCGTATGACATGGCTGCTATCGAATCTTTACGAACCGCGTGTGTCAAGGGACCATTTTTCTCTCGTGGTTGCTTTTCGTCCGTGACGAAACGCGAGTCTTGCTTTAGATGTGGAATGCATTGGGTGGAAAGGAATGGAAGTGTAGGAAGGTACGCGTGTCGCGTGGGTAGATTATTATATATTGGTGGAGTGCGAATTTTTATGCTATTTCATGCTCAATTAGACAAATGGAAGCTATATAGAAATTTATTCCTCGCATTAAATGTTCATTAATGCAAATACTTCAATACTAAATACGAAGACAATATCAGATCTGCATACTAAATGTATCTTTGCATACTAAATAACGCGTATAAAATCTGCAATCTACATATTAGTGATTGTATAACGCGTTTGGTAATGAGTGGATGTGTAAAAAAAAGTTCATAGTTCTGTGATCGAAACTGAAGAAATACAATCTAAGATAACTTTCTATTCTGACATCTGCTCCTATTATTATACTTAGCAATTTCGATTAATCAACAGTTCATTTTAATGAACCAACGCATTATCGAATCCACTATTATCGAAACGAAGAAAATCACATCCCTATTTTCTAAATACTCCTCATCCAACCCTCCTAATACCTACCTCCGTTCAGAAATTTATCTTCAAGAAGCATCATTCACGTGTCAAAATATAGTCGTGTCATTGCAAAAAAGGAAACAGACAACCGAGATTCTGGTGGGCATATATTACCGATGCTGTTTTCCAGAAGAACGTTCACCCTCGTGTACCAAGGTGTGGCCTCGAAGACCCCGATGATCATCGTCATCTTGTCTCCGGGGCGCGCCATCAACGCGTGCTAAGCACGAGCTCTCGCCCCGTTTTTTCCTTTTTTCTACTGCTTCTCATCGACCACAGCTCATTCTTCTTCCACGAGGGATCCGAGAACAACAGGCCCGCCCCTTGTTTTATCTAAATTCCCTCCCCTGTTCCACGCGTGGCTCGTCGGCCTTTTCGGTCTATTTGGTAACATCTTTAAAAGAGATAGGATAATTCAGGTAGAGATGAACTGCCGAAGGAAAGGACCAGATAAGTATTTCTCGGACATACATATTCTAAATCTATTTTCTACCTTAAAAATGATCGATCGTGGCAGATAGAAGATACCAATCGTTTTTATTTCAGCGACCTCGATTAAGCGTGAACGACCATATTATAATTTATCTTTCGTTTCAATAATTCTATATTTTCAATTATCAAATGGTTAGTGTGTCGGTGGCTCTTTTATAGTAATTTCAATCGAGCTCTACTCAATAAAAGAGTATATTATAATAATTAAAACATAAAAGAATAAACATTCATGGACCTCAACTTTTTTCAAAACTTTCAATTTTTATATTAAACGTGTTAATTTAGATCTGCATCGTTTGTCCACATGTCAAGGAATGAGGCAAGATAAACCTGAAAGGAAACCCAAGAGAGATCTGATCATGGGATAAATGTTGCTCAAATTATATTCCCGTAAAATTGTTCGAAAATTCAAGAATTCAAGTCATTGATCTAGGTAACTACGTCCCTGATAAATATCTCACGAATCGGAGAAGAGTTTGTGCTAAAAGCAAACGATCAGACCACGAAGAATGGTCCATTAAGGTAACCCTAGCCCTCTCAAGTGGTTCCACGGCTGCCGATCGTTCATCGGACGTCTTCTGGTAATTGGCGAACTTCAGACGAATAATTTCCATTCACCGGTACCTGCCGGTAATTATATGATATATCGGATTCGGCTAATAGGGAACACTCGAGGGTCCGAGGACGGTATAATCGATGACATCGAGTTAATCGATTCGCGATATGCATCCTCGAAACTCCTCGTGTCTCTTCTTATTAGCATTTCTTCTTCCTCTTCTTCTTCCTCTTCCTTCTTCTGATTATTCCATCTGATTATCAGTGCATATATTTAGAAAGAAAAAAAAAAGGAAAAGATCCCAGAATATCTGAAAAATTAACAAACAAAAAGAGATCTCTGTTTCGTATCACATTAAAGCGAAGTGTGCGAATAATATCGAACTTCCAGTTAAGAAGAGAACGCAAGAATTAGGAATAAAGGAGCGTTGTTCTCTCGTTACTCTTTATGTACACGCGTGGCCGCGCGTTTCTGAACGAGTAACTTAATCCGATTTCCCAACCGAGACAATAAACCACCATACTTTGTGTATGTCCCTATATATCCATTATAAGTACATCTATATACGTGTAGGAAAAAAGGGAGAGACGTTAACCAAGGGCAGATGCTTGGACGGTGTTAAAAAAGAGAGCGCGTGCCAGCGTCGAACGACTAAAAATACTCGAACGCCCCCATGAGCCACGCCCGCTATAAAGTCTCTCCTCGCGTACCTTAAAATCCATGAAAGCGTCCTAACAGCCCCCTAATCTTAATCTTTATCCTATCGGTGTTTCTCGTAACGAGCGAGAGTCACTAATTTCGATAATTAGCGGCCGTGTCCGTCCGCGACCGCTGCTGATCACCGACTATTGGAAAGAGGAAAGGAAACTGCTTGGATCGTGGACCCTTTTACGTGATCGGTGACCGAATAAAACTTATACGCTTCTGCGAATATGTTTCCATTCTGTAGAAAATTTTTGCTTCGAGTCTTGCATATTATAATGGATAATTATTGGAGCAGGTAACGTTATTAAGAAATCGGAGGAAAGTTTTAGCGGAAGAGGGATTACGACTAACTATATGAAAATGGAGAGAAAGTTTCAGCGGAGCGGAGGTTTTCTGGAGTTATTCGAATATTATTCAGAGATGGAAAGAAATTTAATAGATAAAAATTAGAAGAAAACTTCAAAGGAGGAAGAGTTTCGAATAATTTTTAATAATGATCAATGTTATCGACGAACCATAAGGAAATTTGAACGTGGAACAGCTTTTGGATAATTATTCCAATAACCAACATTCTTCAAAAATCGGAAGAACATTCGCGTGGTGGAGGATTTCTGAGTAATTATTCGAACCATTAATATTATTCAAATATTAAAATAAGCAATACAGAAAGATTGTAGAGCAATTATTCCAACGATCGATCCCTAAACGACCCTCGATTTGACCACTTAAGTTCGTTCGACGTGTATACGCGCCATTGCTTGATTTTAATTACGCACCACGTGACGCGCCTTTACAACTAAATTCCGCAGTCAACCGTTTAAACACTAACAGAAAGCAGTAGCTCGATTGAGAAAACAATCCCAATACCCAGTAATACCAAATAATCCCGATAACTAAGTATCGCTTTCAGTTTCCTGTACCAGAATCCCTTCGGATTCTCGTAACCCAGCGATCGTGTCCCATAAAAAGCATTCTCGATCGAGGAAAAGCGGAAAGAACGAGACACGAGGAGACAAGCGCGTGCCAATGACACATTGTCTCCCTATTTTCCCCGTCCTCCACGTGCTACGTATCTCGTGGACGTCGGTTTACATATTTTTAACCACTTTTTTCAAATCCGGCACTCGTCTTCCCTCCAGCCAGCTTTTCGTTGCGGTTTCACTACCCTCTGTGTCTCTTTTACTCCACATCGGCAACCTCGTCGTTCTCGGTGCACAACGCGGTGCTACACCCCAAAAACTGGATATTTCTGGTCGGAAAAAAGGGCGAAAAAAGCGCGGATTCGTTACACGCGGGAGGGTCGTTCCACGATGCGTGCAAACGTCGCTGTGCACGCGGCCAAAAAATCTACGCGAGCAAGAAAGAAGTTGAATACAGAGAGTGAGAGGATAAAAGGAGAGAGAGAGAAACGTGAGTGGAGGATCGAAAGTTCGAAAAAGGGAAAACCACGCATCTGCGTATATACGTGGTCGGAGGAATCTAGCGAGGGGGATGGGGACCGTTTCCAAAAAAAGGTGAAAATTTAACGGGGGCCGGAGCACAGGAAGAGGAACGTAGGGAGAAGTGGCGAAGCCCTTTATTTTACGTTGGGCGCGCGCGGAACAATGAAGAGTATCTCGAATCCTTTCATCGATTGTGGAATCATCGATGGTCGTGTATGAAATTGCTATAGGGTGTATCTTATTTGTCAATAATTTTATCTTTATTCTCTAGCCAGGACTCTCTTGCAGAACAGAGCTGACGTTAGTGAAACTTCGCAAGTTGTAAGTTATAAGTATTGATAAATTCCTTCGTACGGCAGTGATAAATTTGCTGGTAAAACAAGTGATATTTTACAAGTAAATTTTGTAAATTCCAAATCATTCCGTCTGGTGATTTCCGATTTATCGGTCCAAAATAAAATTCTATCGCTACTATACTGTACGATACACGATATGCGTTACATTTGAGTTTAAACAAAAGCAGAAAATAGTCTCTAGGAAACGCTGATTCTATTAATTTCCAAAATCACGATACGGTCTCGAGTAAATGGCCACCTTTGTCAGTGTTTGAATGGAACGAGGGGGATGAAGAGTATTTCTGAAAGAACTGAAAATTTAACAGGCACCAGTGCACAGCAACAGCAAACTAGGGAGAGCGTTCTTTTATTTTATACTGGACGCATGCGGGAACAACGAGGGAATATCTCGAACCCTTTCATCGATTGTGGAACTATCGGTGACCGCGTATAAAAACCACTATCCGTGATATATTCTTTCACGCTGGCAATCGAATCCTGCCACCATGAGACGTTGCCTCTTTTTGTCGTGGACCGACCTTCATTTGGACACTGGGTTAGTAAGGGAACTCTGAAAGGATTTTTTGGTCCTATTTTTCGGCGTCAAGGTTGAAAAAAGTCTGTAGAGTTTTTCTTCGGATTAATTATCGCTTGATGTAATTATCTTCATTAACGGACTTAGCAAGAGATAATAGAGAGAGAGAGAGAGAGAGAGAGAGAGCTTGTTCCAGTTTTTTTTCTTTTTTTTTTGTAAAGAATCCTTTAAATCGACAAGAGTTAAACTCGAGAACGTTTAACGCGAAACTGCTATTAATCGAGATCGTCATTACCGTACAACGTTATTTGCGTAGCCAATCAAGCATCGACGAGCAAGTATCGACTTTATGTGCCATAAAATGTGAATTGCCGCCCCTCTACGAGAAGCTACACTTCTGTGTATGATAACATACACGTGTATTCGAATAAACGGTCATTGTGTTGGTTTCGATACGTTTGATCGAGTCCGTGAACACGAAACCGTTGCTATTTAATCACCGATGGAAAGGAAACTTTTCTGATTAGTGAAATTTTTCAAGCCACGAATTTCAGACTACCGGCGTTAAATTTCTTTACACGAAAGAGAAACTTCTTTTGTGAAAGGAGCAAAATTCTACAAGTTAATTTCATAATTACAGTAGCAAAAATTCTTAAAAATATGAAATTGCTAAATTTTAAGAACTGTTCTTAGATCACGTCTATAAACTAATATAAACTTCTATAAACTATAAACTAATATTATTAATTACTATTTATTATTATTACCGACTATTTATTAAATTGCTATGCATAATAGCAAATAGTAGGTTATTATTAGAAATAGAAAATAGAAAAAGGTATAAAGATAAAATTCCAATTGAAAGCTTGAAGAAATATCAAACATTATTTTTCTGCATGGAAATATGAATATCTGGCGATCGTAAAGAACGTGATAATTAGTTGTATAATAACTTATAGATTTTATCGATAAATTTGTTTCGAACCTACCACACCATTTCTTATAAGTCGCTTCTCCGTCGTTAGTTCTCACTCGCCACAAACTTAACGACGTTCTTCGCACGTTCGAACGTGAACGAAACTTGTTAGATATCGAGATATCGTTGCACGAGCGGACAGGTAGAAAGGAAAAGGTGCGAGGAAGAATCTTCAGGTGCAGAGGTCGGAATCGGATCGACAAAGAATTAATTCTCGAGGACACGTGTGAAGAGCATAATACAGGAACCGTACGTCTAGTATAATACATGAAAATCGAGAACCGGCTCACGCTTCTATGTAGCATCAGGCAAATAACGACACAGGGTGTCGACTAACGACACTTTCCAACATAAAATAGTGTCTGTAACGCGTGATCGTTATCGTTTGATCAGATTTTAATCAGGAATAAAATGTACGGATAAGTATTTTATATATTGCGGTTTTATGTATAACGTGGCAGCTGTGTTGTAATTAATTAGGTGTGCTCCAAGGATGCGAGTATTGGATGGAAACCGATCCAGATTTTAGCCAATGAAGGAGCAGATTGATGCACGAATGGTTGTGTTGTGACAGCGGCACGAATTAACGCCCTTTCTTTGAATAAAGGGGTGAGCGGACGTGGCTGAACATGAGAGACCCTTCGAGGGATAGGGTTGTGCAAGGGTTGAATCACAGTGATGGCGGTGTGCCTTACAAAATGGTGGTACAGGCTTAAGTAATCAATCTGTCTGTAATATTATATTAAAATTACTTTTCTTGAGAATTTTTAGCGCGATTAAAACCATTATTATATTACTAGCATAATTTATATTATGCAAGTAGAAACGTAATGGGTAATAGGATGTACTTTTCAAAATTCTTATGCTATCGAATTTATGCGATTCGTCGATGAGCTTGAGAAATTTCTTGAAGGAAGTTTTGAAATTTTTATTTGAAATTGGAAAACAACCTAGTGAAAATTTTAATAAAATGTGTAAGTCCATCGTATTATACGATTAATTAATAAGTTAAAAAAAGAAAAAGTTCTTGGAAGAAGAATTGAAAATCTGTGAATTTGGAGCGTCGTATCGACATTAACGTAGTAGAACACGGTACTAATTCGCTGTTAGTATTTTTACGAGATTAACAAATTAAAACGATTCATTGATAAATACGTAAGACTAAAATCGTTGGAAGGAAGATTTCGAAGATCCTGCTTGATATTCCGCGATAGTTCTCCGTTTCCTGTTTTCTCCAACTTCCAGCTTTATGAACAATAGCGAAGTCAATCTACTTCTGGGCATGAATATTCCTGGAGGAACCGTGACTTGTTTCCTGTCACCGAGAATACCTATATCCGTTGGTGGGCCGCGGCATAAATTTCGAGACATTAGAAATATCAACGCACGGACCCCGTAACTCACCGGAAATGTCACCTCCGCACAGGAAAGGTGCGAACCTGGCTGCTTAATAAGATCTCCGCCTGTTTAAGATGCTCTCGGTGGCGTCGACTCTTTCGCGACATTGCTTTGTTTTACACGAGTTTCCGTTATAACGGTGCTCCAACCATGTCACGCAAAATTTACGACTTGCATTTAACGCTGCCATCTCAAATTTTCGTCCTTTGTTTTTCGTTGATTCCAGATGATTTAAGAAGCTCGAAGAGACGTTGAACTAGATACATCGTTCTTAAAGATAGATAGTTTTGTTTTTTCTGAAAGAAAGTTCACATTCTTTGCATTCCTATTTTACTTCCCACGTAATCGAACTTCAATTTAATTAATATCCACCGTAGAGTTCCATTTATCCGAACTCGATAGCTCGCCAATTTCCCCCACTACCCATTATTTCACGTAATGGGAGTTCACGCTCAGATAAATAAGTTCGATCAACGAAAGTCCCGTTAATCGGGTATTAACCAGAATTTCGTTCCAACGAATGCGATGCATTATAATAGAGTTTTACTATAGTCGAACACGTCTTTAAAAAATTCGAAGTTCGACATAGAGACCACGTGGCGCATTCGTAATCTCATCAACTCCTACAGACGCAACCAATTCCATCTCCTAACATCTCTTAACAATCATCTTCATAACCAACGAGCTCTAGGGACAACGTCTATCGTCGCCACGCCAGCTGTATCCCCCGTCCATCGACGCAACGAGTTTCACGAGTTAGCAATCTCGTTTCTTCCACCCTTCTTCGCTCGTCTCTCACACATCGCGTCCATTCGCGTTCCAAGGCGATTTAATGGCAGAGCAGGGTACATTCGGTCAGTGGCAAAAGTAACGGCCGAGTGGACACCTTTTCTTCTTCAACCCTCTTTCAGTGAGATCGGACCAGGTTACGTGTAGGGCCTTTACGATCGGCTCGGACGTCCACCCTGTCGGGGTCAAGGGGTTGGCCAGCTGGCGTTGGACGGTTGTGCAATCTGCACGCAAACCCCTCCTTTCTCTGGCCGTGGAGACAAGCCTAAAAGGGGGCTACTGGAAAGAGAGGGAGAGAAAGAGAGCGAGAGAGAGAGGGAGAGACTGGCAACCACTGTGATCGGGGGTTGGTTCGCGTTGCCGCTAACGTTGCTCATTGTCCAAGCTCAATGGCCGTCTGTCCACCGCCATTGTCGCTCATGATTTCGACCAAGCTTGCGAGGCATCGAGACTAACATCCCTGCAGATAAACTTATCGCCGAAAGCTGGTCGATACGCAGGATCGACGCGCGTCGAATCTGCATGCAGTCACCGATGATCGTGATTTATGTGAGAGCATTGGTGTCTTGACGCTTCTGGCTTAACTCGATGATGTTATCTGTTGCATAGTGAACTATGTACATATGCGTGAATGAGTTGCCGTGCACTGATCGTGGACAATCGGTTTGGTTAATTGTTTAGATGATATATGGCGATACGTATTAGACATTGGAGGGGTGGGAATGTTATTGGTAGGTTTGAGCGATTGTTGCCTTTGTCGGAGCAACGGGAGGCGAGAGGATCTAGGATGGCTTTAGATTAAATTTGTGATTAACGAACGAATTATTTTCATTTTTGTCGAACTTTACGTTGATATTTGGCAAAACTTTCGTACGTATAACTTCGTTTGTAGAGGATACACGCGATGTTTTCTATTTAATTGATATAATTTACGCGTTTTACTTCTTGAACAAATGTAATAATTTTGCATAACGTAGGTGATTAAAATAAATCTCTGCGGTATGATAATTGGCAAAACGGTGGCATTTTCGGTTATACGAAGTTGAGTAACAGATAAAACAGCAATGGCGGTCGTTTACGAGATCCAGCGGAATGAGTCAGAGCAGCTGTACGCTCTTCTATGTTCTAAAGTTTTAGCATTAGATATCTTCCCACTTCTGTATTCCACGGCCTTCCCTTGCCTACGTTCGAAGCAACTGTTCTGCTTATCTGTGTCTGGCGGAAACAACTTTTCCGCCACGAGGCACGACCATTTCGTTTCCCTACTTTCCTTTTTTTCTCCCGTTTACGCTGTAAGAAAGCGCTTTTATCGTTTCCAAAGACTTAATGTCCGGCTTTTTGAACAATCCGATTCTAAATATTCCTCTTTATGCGCGAAGTTGGAAATAAAACTGGAAAAACCTTCAGCCGAGCCGCGCATGGATAAAAGTAATGATTTATTGACTTATCTTGCTGCAAAAAATACCTTTTACGTACAAAGCAAACCATTTAATGTTGCAACTTAAAAATTTGTTCCCTGTTTCTAATAATATCGAAAGAACATCGAAGCGACAATTAACAATAGACGAATAAAAATTTCACCAGTTATAGAAGCCGGCCAAATTCAAACTCCGAAGGAAGAACATGTCGCATAAATCGGATAAACAAAACTGAATGAAAAATACAACAACAACCGTTGTCCTAATTTTTTAACGGCGATAATACCACCATTAAACTCCACAACAATACCTCATTGTAACTTGTATCTCATCAACACACGAATGCCGATTCCAACGGAACGCTGTTTACCAAAAAAACGAAATTTACTTGATCATAAAGAACGTAGTTCCAGCAGCAGGTACTTTGCTACCTACAATTACGCGTTTTTCCCTCTCTCTCCCCCCCCCCCCCTCTCTCTCTTCTGACTCGACTTTTTTATGTGGGCCTCGTAGCGGACCCCTTTTGAGGCTACCTGAACGCGTGCGTGGCACGTTTCTTCTTTGGATTTTTCCCTTTTTTTTAGCCGCTACCTGGATCACCTCTCCTGGCCGGAGATGAATTAATATGTCGTGTAATGGATTAAACCCAGGACCTACCCTACGTTTTTCACGCAACCCTCTCTCCACCATCGTCACCGTGGATGCGTTTATACCTGGCTCCTCTCACAGTGGGACGCTAGGACACTTATGGTAGTCGACACCATACGAGAAGCAGCGAGATTTCGCTTTTCAAAAAACCTATTCGTAAACCTAATTTAACCTATTCGTTGAGAATCGATAGGGTTGTACCCCCGTCGACCCTTTCATAGCTCTTTTCTTTCCGCCTTTTTATCTTCTCTTTATTTATCTTTTTTCGTAAGGGTTGCTCACACCCCGAGAAAAACGCGTAATTGGAAAGCGATATATCCTTCCACTCGATAAAAATCGATGCTTTATGAAGTGGGCCGAAATCGTGGCCCCGAAAAAGTGTTTGGCGGAACGAGACGCATTGACAGGTTGGAAACCAGCTATAAAAAGTCGAGTATTTACGACGCGTCGCCAAGTAACGATGAAATAAAGAGCTACACGATGAAGTCGGTTTATTAACGCGTTTAGTGCGATGCTCCCGTCGATTATCAGGGATATATCGAGTTTAATTAAAGTAATGGATTCGTTGAGACGAGTTTGGTTAACTCCGAGGAAGATTAGATTGCTGAGGAATTTTTTAGAATGTAGTAATTTCACGTATTGTCTAGGTTTATTTACGTTAGGCATTATTATGTCGAATTATCGTATTTAATACGTGGCGCGTTTTATATAAAATGGCTATCCTGAGCGATCTATTACTTTACCGATACGAAAGTCTATTACAAGGAAAATGTTATTTCTTATATTGAAAACTCCTATACTCGTTAATTATTCAACAATTTGGTAATTAGACCGCTTCGGTCCTATGCTCCGTCTACAGACCCAAGACGCAGTTTTGCACAGTGAAATTTCTCATAGACACACATACATGCACACTCGATCTGAGATACCGAATAATTACAGATTGTCGCATTCGCCTTAGAAAATCCTATCTTCTTAGACATATCCGTGAATATCATTCTCCGTAAATATCACGCGTGTCTTCGTACGAATAGTAGGTTGTGGATTTTTACCACGGCACAGCACACAGATAAATCCCATAGCCGATTGGCCAGAATACCCGTCCCGGCGGTCCTGTCATTAAATAGAAGTACGAAATTACAGTTCGACCCTGAAAAATTACAGTACCATCGTCTATAATTAAGCACGTCTCGTTTCAAAGCATCGCGACGAAGCTCTTCGTGGTGGGCAGGACACCGTTCTCCGTAAACGTTGAGGTTAGCTTCACCTGTTCGAAGGGGTCCTAATCCTTCTGTCGCCTCTGGTATAACCCTCTCGATTTCTCTTTCGATGCATGCGTGTGCTGGGCACCTGTTACTGGCGCACGGTTACGCACGTTGGCGCGGATCATAGGGTCAGAAGCGTTCAGAGAGAGGGTTCGAAAGGGTGAGAGACCCAAAGTATTTGGGACCTTAGTAACCCTTTTTGCCCCCTTTCGTTCTATCCTTCTCACTCTTGCCCTCTTTTCGCTCTTATATTCCCTTTTCGCTATTTCTGTCCTTCTTTTTTCCATTTTGTCGCTCGCAACCCTTCTCCTCGTTCTATCTTTCTCACCCCTTTTTCCACTTTTGCCGTCTCTTCTACTCTTGCATCCTCTTCCAGCTCTTTTTGCCCTTTTCACTCGTTTTTCATCCTCGCGGCGAAGCAGGTATACGACGTACACACTGGCACCTTGTACCGTGTCGAGGTCGCACAATGCGGGCCAACCCTTTAACCAAGTTTAGTATTGTATCGCTAAACGTTATCCGACCGCGAAAGGGGGAAAAGCAAACTGGATGGAACAGGTTGGGATCTTTGGGTCCTAACCCCTTTCATAATGCTTGCTCGTAACCTAGAAAATTCTTCTTTTTATGGCATCCCTATTTTTTCCAATTCTTTTTTTTTTTTTGCTGTCTATTTTCACGATCGGTTAAACTCGCGATGGGTTACCTGTACATTCCGTGATTTCTAGTCCGTGAAGGAGGGTCGTAGGTAAGATCGTCTACGATCAGATTTGGAGAGACGTCGAGTGCGGCTTCGAGTAGTGAACGGATAATTGGTTGCGGCTTTTGAGGTAGGTTATGTTTGATTTAGGGCGTTATTGCATAATTGTTCCTAATTACTTTGTCACTTGGAATCACCATTTACTATCTTTTGTTAAATCCTTGTTTCTATAAGTGCCACATATCTGTTTCTCATTATCTGTAGTACGATCTGGATTATTCTAACGACTTTTTAGTCTTATCGCGTAGTTAGTTTTACGTTAGAGAAAAAACGTCAAGGCGAATAGAAATAGCGGAGAAAGAAAGAGATGCCCTGGAAAATATCAGAAATAATTAAACTGACCGAAACCGTTCCGATCCATTCTACGTCGTACAAAACCCTAAAACTCAGTCTATCGTCCACGATCGCAAAGCAGACATAATCTCTAGCCCTCTGATCAATGGAATCGTTCTCAACGATAAATCAAAATGCTCCTCTACCAATCTCTCCTCTTCTCATGTTCAATCTTCTTAAGACGTCAAATCTCCAAGCTCGCAATTTTCAACAAGTCACATTCCATACACACAACAACGAGGATTCGAACGTGGCGTGCGGTCGGCCTGGGAAAACACAGCAGAGAAGGATCATTCGTAGTTTCAGAAAAACGCCGGCTAAAAGCCAATAATTATCGGTGCACGCGATGATCGTTGCGGCATCGGGCGGAAGTAGGTGGCGTTTGAACGACGTCAGCACGAAAAGGGGATGAAAGGCTGCGGAGGCCATCGGAATCATGCGTTCAACGTGAAATGCACGCGGACTCGTGAATTAGTCGGTACAGATAATGAGAGGTCGCTCGTCTGTGTTCCTCCTCTAACGTCCAGCACGGATATTAGGGCTAAAATGGCGGATAAGAGAAAAGAAAGGGACAAGAAAAGTCGGGAGAGAGACGAAGAGTTAAAGGGCAAGGCGCGAGGGAAAGGGAAAACCACGGAGATGGAAGAAATCGTAAGTCCTCCCGTAGGAGAAATCAGGAAAGCTGACTTGCGGAGAATAACGTTCCTGGAAAACCGTTCTTTGAAAAGTTTTGACATCGCCGGTGGTCTCGAATCGATGACGCGACCTGTCGGCATTACGCGCGACTGCGTTTATTCTCGGGAAATCCACACACGCTGCTGCAAACGGATCTAATTCGTTTGCGAGTTAAACGCTGTATAATGGGATCTCTCGGATACTTTTGAACGACGCTTTTGCTTGGAAAACTGAAGCATTCGGAAGTTTGGAAATATCGGGGTCCGGGTTTAAATTGTTCGACAATTGGTATTCTGTGAATACGAAAGTTGAAACATTTGTACATTTGTAAGCTTGGGAATGCGAAGATCTGGAAGTTTAAAGAATGTCCGAAAATGTTAAAAGCTTGGAAGTTCGAAAATTTGAAAATTCGGAGAATCGGATACTTAGGAACTCGAATGTTTAAAGATTTGAAAATTTGCAATTTCGAACGTATGGATAGTCGAAAATTTGGTCATTCGAAGGTCTGAAATTGAAACTTCCAAAAACAGTAACGCAACGTTAACTTCTAATTTAACTTCAGACTTCATTCTGTAATAATTAGGAACCTCGACGATTCAAATTTAGCTTTCAAGAAATAATTACTCATAATGAATATCCCAAGATCCTACGTTCTTTCATCAAACCTCGCTTATTATCGATCGTATCAATGACATTTAACTACAACTGCCATAAATACGCTATCCGATATTCGCGTTTCTCTGTAATTAGCGAAAGGTCACTTACCGACTGTCCCCTTTGATCCATGTCGCGGAATATAAAAAAAAAAGGAAACGTGAGAAGGCTAGAAAACTGGAGGTAAGAGAATGGCGTGATCGTTAAGGAACATCGACGCCAGGGGCCCATAAAGCGTGGGAGAAGGTTGGAGTCAAGCTGAAACTCGGGAATGGAAAAAACCGCACAAGTGTCGAAAAGCTCCTTCCAGCTCGCGTAATCTCGTTCGGGAAGCTTTCTAACTTCAAAGTCTTACACGTAAGCCTCGACTGGCCAGCAAGAAACGACTTGGCGCAAATAAAACTACCTATACTTCGTTGAACTGCTTCTCGACGCGGTTTCAGCTTCCAGGTTCAGCCTCAAATTGAATTACAACGACTGCTTCTTTGCTTCATGGCTGAATAATTTCTACGACATTCTCGAGGAATGCCGTTCTTCACGTGACGAGTTGTTTGAGGCACGAGAAAGAGATTTCAAATGCAAATGATTGATTTTTCTGTAAAGGATGAAATATTTTCTTCTCGCTACTTGCTACCTTCCGGGATTATATCTAAATCCTGAGATAATGACTGAGATTTAATCGGAAACAGGAGGTGCCTAGTAAAATCGAACGAACAAGATAAACCGTGTTCGAATATCTTCGAATTCGATTTCCTCAAAAAGCGTGAATTTATACGACAGAATTTTATTCCACATTTTCGATTAACTTTTACACGAAGAATCACCTCTTTCCGGGTAGTTTCACAATTTCACGAACGCTCTACGTGTCAAATATATTAATCAACGACAATACCACACGCACGAAGAAAATATCCGTGCGAACAACAACTTTCTACTACGATAAATCTTCCAATGATTTAATCCTACAAACTGACCTACGACACAAGTATAAATCCACGATCCTTGCCTCACACGCGGTACTTTACTTTGTTCACGAGAAAATGGAAGTAGCGTTCACGGCGATCTTAAAGTTAATTAATCTTCTAAGCGCTGCGTTTCCAGCCCGCGGAAACGGTTTGACGAGTTTCCTTTAAGCAAACCGCCGGCCAAAAAACCAATTAATCTTCTCGGTTCTCGGAATCACGGAAGAAAACACCGGCGTAAAATTAGCTAACACCATCGGGGCGTTGTTCGATCCTTTCGAACGTGATGCTGCAACTATACGACGAACGTTTTCAGGAGGCAAGAGGAAACACCGCGTATCCCAATGGGCTAACCAAACTTCACGCGCGTCTAACTGTTGTTCGGAACATCGAAATGCACACTCATAGACCCCGAAACTTTTGCATCAAGTAACAAATCGGTTTACCCGTAGAGCGTCCTCCCATTTCGAAGTATCTTTCGCTTCACGGTTGTTTTAACGGTACGATCGTTCTATTTCTTCTCGTTGTTCTTCGTTTTGCATTGTAATCGGCGGAATGGAAAGCTCCGCCGCGTATAACGATCGAAAAATTCTTCGAATAGTACTCGATCTGTACGTTTTACTCTTCGCATCTTCGATTTGAGACTGTTTGCATCGAACGAGGAAAGATCAAAGAATATTCGTTATTCTTTTTTACCATCTCAGCCAAAACTAAAAGAATCGACGAACGCACACTTGTTACGTTCTTCCCGTATACTCTTCAATTACGATCTCACTTTCACCTCTCATTTATCATGAACTACTCACCACGACCACCAACTCCCCATATTCTCCAGTCTTCCATTCCAATCTCACGCATCCTACCCTAATACCCTACACCTTCCTCCTCAGCCATGCCGAGACCCATATTTACTTACAAGAAGCGATAAATATTCGAAGGGACCCTCCCATCCTTGAGCTATCGACACGAGCCGAAGATCAAAGGGGAAATGGTCGCTTGTCGAGGGCAAAAGTTTTTAGCGCGTCAGGTCGCCAAGCAGGGATTAATTCCGTCAGATCCCAGGGAAGAAAGATGGCGCGACAGAGACGCGGAGGAAGAGGTCTAGCGGCCGTTGAAACGCCATTATTCCCCCGGTGCTTTATCCGTTCCACCGAGAAACAAAAGTTGTTCAGCGGCCACGATACCGTGGGCTATCGATCTTTTCGCCCTTTCGCGACGGTCCCTCGCGGGGAATAATGCAGCGCAGAGATATACCTTGATCCGAAAATATCCACCGGTCACGATCCACGGCGAGCCTTCCAACTTTCGTATCACAGGGGTCAGGAAACTTTTGACCCTTCTCTCTGTCGCGTTTTCTTTCCCTTTCTTTTCCTCTGCACGCGTTCGTTCGAACGTCTCTTGCCTTTTTCGGGCGGCAACTTCGAAAAAGTTGGAAGAAACCGACGATGGACTCGTCCACGGTTACGAGAGCATCAAATATTCTATGAATTCAGAGGCGGCTTTGTACACCTCGGCCACCACTCGGCCGGGCAAACCAGAAAATTTCCGTATTAAATTTTTACCGCCAACTTTGCAACGCCTTGTCTCCACCGCCTTGACGAGTCTCAACCTCTCAACGATCGTTCCCTCGCTTTTACGAATATTTGTAATATTTTGTCGAGTGTTTGGCATATTTGAGTAAGCGGTCGAGTAAGCGGTCGAGTAAGATTGCCGAATGATTTATCGTTCCTGGTAATATGGTATGCGTGATACGATCGAAATAAACGAAAATACTTAGCTTCTTTAAACTTTCCATCTAGAATCATTCTTAAAAAGGAAACATCGTTTCCATCGTTTTTCCTATTTGGTGTTCTACGTGAAGTAATATTAAAGCAATGAAAATACCTGGTGTACCTCGAATTACCTATTCCTCCTATGAAAATTGACTATAATTCCAGAAATCAATCCATAGACCATAGATCCATAGAATCAAACCAGCGTCGAACGAACGAATTCACCGTAAGACAATTATGTCATCAAAGAACAATGCAACGTTACGAACGAACGCACACAACAAAGCAGCGAAGGGAAGGAGAGAGCGAAAGAGAGGGAAAATGAGAGAAAAGGGAAATCGTAGCGTCGAACGGAGCCATAATTCTAGAAAATGAAGCGAAACTCGTCCTGGGCACATCCCACAACGCTGCCATGGTGCTACGTCCCCCTTCTACGATCTCCCCATCGTCCATGCGGCTAACCCCCTCGTCAGACGGGATGTGCACGATGCAACTGACCAATAACTTACCCCTCGTGCCTATGCGATCGATAGCCACAGTATCCAATACGACCATCTTCGTCCGCTTTTTCCACACTTGGCCTGTTTCTCTGGTCACGACACACACACACACACACACACACTGCTTTTGCACGAAACTCATGGCCAGCAAATGATACGTTCTCGAGGAAAGTTTCACCGGTATCGAGAGACAGATTGGTGGTCACGATATCGAGCACGCTTGTCTAATATTAACGACGGCGACTGTGGTTAGACTTCGATTTTACAACACGAAAAAAAAGATACGTGTTCTGCGAGGTTGAATATTTTTCTGTTCCTGGATTTCTGTTGTATCGTGCACTTCCATTGATTTGGTTAATTAAAATATTTTTGAAGAATCTTTTCGCAGGAGTTACTGAACGTAACTGTATCGCTTTCTGGTGGAAAACTGCTGCTTTTTTTCTTCATTTTATGCGGTATTTTTATAGAATGGATTTTAAATGAATTTGGTGGATCGAATATTTGTTATTGAATATCGAGTAAGACATTTTTTGAGGATAATTATCGAGTATGGTTGTACGACATTTTTGTGTTTGGCGAGGTAATTGTTTGCTATAAGACATCTTTTGAAAAGAACAATCTTGTACGTAAAGATTTCGTGACAGACATAAGCTACTGTGTAAAGACCTCCTCGATGTATTGGCGCAGTTTCTATGGCGCCCAATGTTAATTACATCTGAATTTCTTACGCGCCATCGTCAGCGAGATTCGACGAAGACTCGAAATCGACTGGTTGGTTTTAATGAGAAACCTTCAGCGGTTATCTCGAGGAGGAGCCAGCTGAAAGTGCAACGACGCAAAATGAATATCTTTTTAAAACCGCGAGTCTATTTCTCCTCTTTTTCTTCGCTTTGAATCGTTTCCTTGGGTTAATTGAAAAACTTTCGCAGGCTGTCTGGAAAAATCGGACGATACAGGAAAATCGGCCATTCCTGGTACCTATGCACAAGCCGTAGAAAATCCCGAGACGCAAGAAATTAACCGAAATTACAATTTTATTCAGATCTGTACTTATCTACGACGATGAGAAGAAACTTTTAACAAACCGTTGAGTGGGCTCGAACAGATCACAGCAAATTACATTCGCTGACTAAAACCATGTCGTACGATACAACTGTAAAGACGAAACAAAACGAATTCCATCGATCTGAACAGCAAAATCCCCAATGTGTATAATCACAGAAATAACAAGAAGAGCCAAGTCGCACATCTCTTAGAAAGGAATAAGAAGTAAAGAAAGGAAGAATACGGAGAAAAGAACGTCTCACGTTATCAGTGTCAAAGAGGGAATCTCTTTCAGGCGACATAAGCGAGGCATTTTGCTCGTCGGCCATAAATTGTCAAGAATTCTTCAACATCATCTTCCCGACGTTCCCCGAATCGTCGAGCAAGGGTGGCGGATAGGCCGTTAATCAGCGGCAAGCAGGCACTGATTCAGGAATTTTTAATGGCTGATCCCCTCAACGCATTCCATAGAAGGAAAACGGCGTCGATTAATTTAGCAGCGGCGACGTTTTGCAAAAAGAGGCGAACCCCGGTTCCGGAGACAATGGACGAAAGATCTCGAAAGTTACAAAAGGGAGGATCCGGACAAAGGGTGCGAGAACGGTGGAACAAAGAGCAGATAACAGACCCTGGCAAAAACACCGGCAGCGTAGGGAAAGAGAAGGACCCCTTGCCTATCCGCAGCATCCTTGGTCAAAGCGTTCGCCTCTGGTGAGAAAAATTGGCCCACTAACCAGTAACCTACGTTTTCTTCGTAGCGCGATATTTTAGGGGATGTTACGCGGTCAAAGAACGATGTTTCACGTACATCGCGGTTTTGGTAAAATATTCTCGTCATCTTTTTGCGTCGAAGGTACTTTGCGGATGTGGAAGCAAAAAACGTGGAGAGGAAAAGGGCTAGTAGAGTATATATTTTGGTCATTTTAGTGTATTTTGTATTAGCTGTTGTTTATGTAGGATCCATTCTAGACACGAAAATGATAAAAGATAAAAGATTCGTATATAAAAACTTTGTTCGAAACTGATGTTCTGTTATGCTATGTGTTAAATACACACGGATTTATTTTACGTTAGATACCGTTATGGACGAGCGAGGTGACGAACTTGTCTGTGCACTTCACGCGCGTTTTATGGCCCTCGCGTTTACCCAATGGTACTTTAAACTCGCCATTTATCGTCGATTTATTTCAAGCTAAATAATTAGGTAGAAAAGCGTACGTGAATTACGATGTTCAATAAAATTACAAGGTCTCGTTCGTACAAATTTATCTTGATTTATTTTGAAGTAAATAATTAGATAGAAAATCGTACGTGAATTATATCGCTGGAAACATGTAATCGCAGGATTTTATTCGCACGAATTTACTTGACTTCGCGCATCAAAATCCTATTAAATAAACAGTGCTCGATGTATCCTACCAAATTACCCAGAAACACGAGCCCTGATCGTTTTAAACAACTCTCCAATTCGTTCGCAATGTACACCGATTCTCATCGGGCAGACAAACTCTACAGGAATTAATTGCAAACGGGCAGATTAAACGCGTGTCAACACGAAAGAAATCCAACTAGAAGGAGAGGAAATGAGAAAGAGAAGGAAATTTCTCTGGGTAACGAAGGAGGACGAAGAAGAGGAAACCCCGGTGTTGGGGTGGAAAAATCCCTTCTTCTTCCAGTTCGTCTTCTTCGTCTTGAACGCTACTGAGAAGGCACATGCCGTAATGAAAACATGAATACTTGAAGGCCACCCACCACCCATAATTATATCTTCGCCCTCGGGTTAGGCTCGATCCACGATCTTCAGGGTCGGGAACGGTGAGACAGAGGGACAAGGGAGAGAAAGAATCGAGGGGGTGGACAGGGGTGCCATTTCTGTCCCCTAAATAATTAATTCCGGCAGTGCCGCCAGCTTAAACGCGTTGGGGAGGAAAAACTTCGATGCCAGAAACGTGTCTAGAGATCCTCCTCCATTTCCAACGACCTCCACGCTGCTCAACGCTCCTGTAATCGATGGTCGTAGAACATTATCGAGCTATATTTCAACGCTAGTGAGTTCGTTGCACAGAATTATAGACAATTCGTTTCAATATCGCTACTGATATTGATCGTATAAATTCTTCTTATCGCCGTTAGTAGATTGACAGTCTTTACGCGAATTTATATTTTTACGAACGTTAAAAGATACAACTTTCATCGGATAAAGATTTCTTTCAAATATTATCTTATCTTAAATCTCGTAAGAATTACATCTACCGAGTGGTTTCATCCTAATGAAGAAAGTGGAAGAAGAAGTAGAAATAAAATGATAATACAGATATCGATAGTCGTAGAAACTTCCACGTACGTACATTGAAACCTAACCCGAATCTATTTCAACTGTCGTTAACGCGATTCCTGACGAATTCCTAAATTCTGATATTTCGTTGATACAATAAAATTAGAATAAAAGTAATAGCTCGTAATACGTAGAAGTAGGCTGTCGTTTGAAACTTTACGAACAAAAAAAATAGGTCTCATTAGAGAAATGTAAGACTAAACTAAATGTAAAAACACGAATAACTGAACGTAACGCTCTAGCGAACATTACAAGGCGAATAAAGAAAGGGGATGCGAAAATTGTTCCGGGATGAAAATCGCTAATCTCGGTTTCGCCGGCTCGAACAATTCGACGCGAAATTTCGCGCCAGATATCTGCCTCTCGGAAAATAAGACGGAGGATTAATGGACGCGGCATTAGGGTGTAATTTTATGGGGATTATTTTAAAGGCTTTCTCGGATCCAGTGGCTCAGCCGCGATTATCTAGACATCATTAATCATGTGCCCCGGTTTAAACTTTGCAGCGCCGTATACCGAAAACTTTTAAAGCACCATTTACTCGATCTCTGTAAGTTCGCTCGCTTATGGAGCTTCCCTGCCGTTTTCGCGGTACAGACGACAACCAACATCCCTTTGATGAAATACGAAGATTAGCATAATCAAACGGAACCGCGATATTTATCTACATTTCAATAGTTTTTCAAATTACCCTGACTCGCGGATATGATCGTACTTGATCGAAATCGTAACTGTTATGCGACACGCATTGCGTAATAAAATTGTTATACACTTGGACATTAAGGTTTATCTATCTTTAGATACGTAAAGCCTCTACTTTCATATATTTCGATCATTAAAGTTGCATAAGAAATTTCGAATAAAATACAAACTGACTTTGAGCTCTGAAAATTTGAAGGAAACAAGTTCCCAGGAAAACTTTGAGATATCGCCGAAGGAGAACTAATTTTCCACAGACTGATAATGAGGGTAAAAGAGAATCGTCCGCTACAAATGTAGTGGATCTTCTTTAGCAGAGAAACACTTTAGAAGATGGGAATGCTGAACTATTTAATGGGTTGCCATCAAAAGGGTTAATAGCGGCAGGGACTAAAATGAAAGGCGCCGCTGCAGCAGGTAGAAGGGGTGAAACGTGCACGCCCCTTTCCCTTCTTTTAGCCAATCCAACGGCAAAAGCTCGCCTGGCATGCATAATTACATGGAAAAAGAAGCTCGACAGATGCTGCAAAGGGTTGGAAAGTGCCGCCAAAGTTCCGATCCACGCATTTAGGAAGGGTTAACCGAATCGAGGCGCTTTGATTGGTCGAGCAAAGTAGGGTGGACAAGAGAACACGAGCAAAGGGTTCGCTTGAGTCGACGTTGCTTATCGGCCATCTTAAAATCGATTACTCTATCTACTTTACTTTATAGATGTTTCCCTGCGAAACAACCTTCCTGATACAAAATATCATTTTTCTTCATTCTTCTCGTTAGAATTTGTTCTAATAGAAAGTTCTTTTTATCTTTTCATATGTTTTCCTTCTTTTGGAAATCAAGGGTCCTATTTCGAAAAATCTTATAGAAAAATTAGATAGCGATCTTCTCTTCTCTATTTCGGATTTGATATTTCTGTTTGATTTATAGGAATCGATTTTGATGTTATCAATGGTAGCCGGTGAAGTATAAAGATACGAAAAGAAGAAGACAGCTACTAACATTTATCGATCGAAATTATTAATCAATCGTAACGAAGTACAGGGTCTTTTATATATGTAACGTGACTATCATTATGCCATTCGTTGATCATTTTGCGTACGTGACTGATCGAGATCATCTGCAAAATCGTATCTCTAATATCCAACACTTCTCGTTCGATGTAAAAACAGAGGTGAAATTGTTTAAAGATACGTTCAATTAAATTCAATAGCAAAGAGATTTGAATAAAAACAATAATGACAATCGGAATTTCGATCTCGAGCTAGAAAATCGTTTCACAAAACAGCCACGAGCATGAATTATTAATGACCGAAATGGACAAGACGCTATTCGAGACTTAATATCCATTCAAAGTAATTCCAACTTGAAAACCGAGGAGATTCTTGTCTTGAAGTTCTTATCAGAACACGTTGCAACCTCTTGTAAAGTCGAACCGCAAGCAGCGTGCATCGTTTCATTCGCCGCACGAGTCTCTCCACAGAGTCGTTAATATTTGTTTCTTGATTCGCACCTAAGCAGGTGTTGGCCACAAGGGCTGCATTGTGTTGGATTTAGAATCGCCCACGCACGTGGAATCTACGATCTAACCAGAGGCGATTCGTGCTTCCGCATCCTGTCGCCGGCTTGGTATAATTTTACGTAATGCCAGGTTGCGTTGCAGGATCCTTTGTGACGAGTCGCGTTTCTGAATCGCGTGTCGACAGCCGATCCTGACGTCTGTATTTGGCAAATTGACAGCTGTCGTTCTTTGATTTCTTTCTTCAACGACGGAGTTCACGTATCGCGCTGAATATTTCATTCGGTCGAGAATAAAATGGGTATATTGATTTTTTTTTGCAGTCGCGTGACGGTATTACGGATTGTTAATGGCAGTGTAATTACTAAGCTGCGGATTTCGCGCGTTTATGGCAAGTTGAAATGTGTGAAAATGCACACGACACGCAGAAGTGCATAAAATATTCCAAGGTTTCCTTGCGATTTAGTAGATGAAATAACTTGAAAATCTGTTAGTGTCTTTGAGTACATTTGTCCCTTCCAACGAGGTCGCAACTTTATCAAAATCTTCTTACGATTAGCGTTCTAATATACCATCAGTCGCAAACAACCGAAGCGTAATTAAATATAGTAAAAGTAAATAAATAATACCTGCGTGTCTAAAAATACAAAATAAATAGCAAACGTACCTACACCCAGACGTTTAATCCCAAAGACGAAAGTTAAACCTGGTCAAAAAACGAGAAAATAGAAAAAAGTGCTTTTTCGATTCGAAGGAATTGCTCTAGTCAGCGAATCGAACGTTTCACTCATCTCTCTCTTTCTCTCTCTTGAGACCTTTTTCTAACAATGAAGTGTATTCGCGGCACGTGTTCAGACTGCGGCCCGCAATACAGGCAGAAACGAGTAAAAAAACCATCTCACAAAGGTCCATCCTCGATACTGTCAAATTTATATCGGATCTGAAGATTCGAAAATCCGCCGATCGGCCAGATGCCGGCATGCTTCGATGATCAAACTTAATAATATTTATGCAACGCGTGTGCAATGTATTCCTTCCATCGTTCTGGATATCTGGGTTCTCTTTGTGATGTTGCATTTTTTTCCCTTTCTCTTTGTGGGGGCGACGGCTTCATGGATTTAAGACGCGGTCGAAATGGGATTCAAAGTGAAACGCAAAATGGGGGATACAGGACGAGTAACGATATTTAGAAGTCTGTTTAACGTCATGCCTCTCTTAAGATTATTCCAGAGCAGCTTATATTCTATTTTTTACATTTTCCAATATGCTTCTTTCAATCGTTTCTTTTTACTAGACTAGCGATTAGCTTTACTTTTTCAAACGACCATTCGTCTCCTTCAGCAGTGACTTCGTGTAGTTTCTGCAAACTTTCGCGTCTTACGATTATTCGACTTTTCATTGCTGAGAAAATTTGCTAGAAACAAGAATACATGTGCGTAATACCATGATTCAATGAATAGAACGAACGGAATCCAGCATTGCGATTAAAGCTACCAACATTAACTGAATTAACTCAAACCACCTTCGATGGAATCATCGTAAGTCTACTGAACGGTAATCCATGCCGTTTTCGTCGTCCGAAACAATTGCTTTCGAAAGTCCAACGAAAAATCATCAAATACCAAAAGCAAGAACTCGAAACGAGTCCTCTCGAAGCATACCGGCCTCTTCGCCTTCTATAAGATTATAGAAGACGCGGTAAGTTTCCTGAAAGTTAGTCTGCCCGAAAAATCAGCCAGTTCGACGAGATCCATACGGCCACTCGACTTCTTCCTGATGGGAAAGTGGCATGGTCCGGCTCGTTTGAAGTTCATCCTGTCTCCAGAAAACCCATCTCATCCCATCCTGTCCTATGCTGTCCCATTCGTGAAAACAGAGAGTGTTCACGCGACATAAGCGCCGTCTTACTACTTACATGGTTGAAGAAGAGGAAGGAGAAGGAAGAGAGGAAGAAGAAAAAGAATAAACCCATGTAAGAAAGAGGAGGGAAGAGAGAGAGAGCCGATAACCGGTGGCGTGCACAGAACCAGCGGCTTTCTGCTTCCGAGAGCACGAACGCAATAAAATGATCCATCGGCACGAGTATACGGCCACGGGATCCTGGAGGAGGGAAAGAAACGTCGACAGCCTGTTGCTGGTCGCGTGGATCGTCGGGTGCGCGCGTGTGTGCACCGGCTGCACGACAGAAACGACTCGGAGGATGAGTCGGTGAATGGGAAGGGCCGACAACGTGTAGCTGCTTAGAGGATCCAACGTTTGAGGAACGCCGTCCCTCTCACCATGTATATTGTTCTTCTCTCTCGTTGAAAAAGAAACGCGTTTCACGTTTTATCCGGCAGCCCCAGCTCGATCGAATTTCAGCTCCGAACTGACGACGCGGAAACCAAGGCTCGTAGTTCGCGTATATGCTGATACGTGTCTGTTAGCGTCTATGACGAATATTGGACGATTTGTTGCCAGTTTTTGAGAATCGAAGTCGATTTGTCGGTTCGAGGCAGGTTAAAGAACTGGAGTGAACTTTTTAAACTTGTCATTGGCACTGACTGATAAGTTATCATCCGTTAACAACGCTACGAATTTTCCAAATAATGAAATATCTCAGAACTCGCCTGCTCGTTAAGACAATTCCACTTCAAACAATGTTTACCCCCGCTGCGATGTTTGGACGTTCACGCGTTAATCCTGCACTCGTTTCAACGAACGTAAAGACTCGCGATATTTGAAGAAAGATCTCGATGATAAAATGTCATGTCAGTGACAATTCCTCTATGTTTTCCTCGAGCTTAAGGAATCTTTGAACCGTTTGCTAGCAATTGAAAAATCAAAATACCACAAAGTTCCAGTCGCGAACATATCAAACTTCTATTATGCGTCGCACGAACGATTTCTTTCCAGCGACCTGCCATTTCCCTTTCAACGATGCTTACGGTGGAAAAAGTGGCCATGCACTCCGTGGAAGTTACTTTTATTTATAAACGCCGAAAGAGCTATGCCCAGTGAACTTGCCTTTTGGTTCTCTTCCACTTGGTACCTTTGATGCTTAACAGTTTTCTCGCATGGGCACACCTCAAGAGGCGCCTCTTCTCGCGACGATGATGAGGAGAAAGGGAAAGAAGAGGCAACCGACTCTCGCAGCTGCACAATCGTCGCCCACGGTGCAAGGCTCATTTAACTTCGCAAATACACAACTCTTTAGCGTTGTGTCGCGTTAAACGTCATCCTGCCAGGCTAACTAATGGACACTGACAAATGCTGGTCTCGGAGGATTCCGGGGCTTGGTCCTCCACACCTTCGCATTCTACTTTTGTACCTCGAGGCTCTGTCGTTGCTTCTGTCAGCGTTATTCTCGTCGAGTAGATTCGCTGCGTGGTTTTTATAGCGTCTAAAGAATGGTTTCGAGAGGGTTTTGTAAAGGACGTTTTGCTGTAGAAAAATGATTTTGATAATGACATTCTTTTTTCATAAATCGGAGAGGATCTCACGAGTGTTTTGCACATTAGACTTGAACATCTCGACTGCCTAAAAGTTTTATAATTAAGGTTGATCGAAGTATAATCGAATAGAGTAAATGGAAGAAGAAATTTTCCCACTCTGATACGCTCCCATTTCGAAGAACGTTGAAGTAACGAACGTCGATTCTGTCTTCAATAAGAGTCCTCCAAAGGCGAGGAGATCGCCGGGATCGAACTCGTTTTGCCGGTCCCCGCTCCAATTCCAACATATTCAAATACTTTTTTCCTCTCCTACTTGCTGAATCTTTGACGATCCATGCAACACCGTGACAGTGACAACTTGTCTCGCGCAACTACATCAACATTGTCCGATCCAACTTAATAATAGAGTTCCCTGGAAAGTCAATTTTTGCGTGTCCCTCTTCTTCTCTCGTTTTGAAAGCTTCATTCTAAAGCCGTCACTCATTGAAATCGTTGAAATTAAAAAAAAGTGGGAAGCGAAGTAGACGAGGCTCATTGATGTCCATTGAGCCAGTTAATTTTATCAACGTTACACCCGATAGATGCGTAAAAGTATACCAGGCTATTCCTCCTATATGCAATTCTGTTTTTTTTTTTTTTACGTTGAAATTGAGCTACTTGGTTTTGATATTAAATATTTATTTTTACTGCTCCCTTCATTTTTAAAACGTTATATTCATGGATCTCTTTATAAACTGCAAAGCTTTATATATAAATTTTTCCATTATCCATAGGACAAACTCTGGAATATTTATTTTTCCTATGTTTTAAGAAGACATTTTCAATGATAAATATTAAATCTTTGCACTTCCCTGACATCGTTATAGCGAAATTAATAATGCGATATTAATTATATTTTTTATATAACGCTATATTCAACTAGCAAAATATTATCTTTTCGTTCTCACAAATTCCACCAACGATCCTTCGAATTAACAAATATCGACAATATTATGTTACTACCATCAATGCGCCAAATAAATAAGTAGAAAATATGAAAAGCTAATAAAATTCTGTCCTATCATTTCCACAAATTCCACCGACGATTCCTCGAATCCGGATTCGGAGAGGTCGATTTCGCGCGAATTCGTTACAAAGTCGAAAGCCCGAGGCCGGTCACGTAGGCCTTTCGAGACTCCAAATCAGCGAGAAATTAAATCGACCATGCCAGTTTCGTCCGCGGGTTCGCATTCTTCCCATGGATGTGCGACAATGCGGCAGCCTGCTAAAGAAACCATGCGAAAAGGGAGAGAAAAAGACGATGAAAAGACGAACAGTGCAGGCGGATAAAAACGCAAGGGTGGACCACACAAGTGACACCGTTTCGCTGCGGGTGAAAGCATCGATCATGCGAATCGATACCGCCGATTAAGTCGTTAAAGACCACGACGATGCGATTGCAGCTTGTCAAGACTTTTCGACGTTGCTAACATTGAAATCTTACGGAAACGTGTTATTAATTCTCGATGAAAATATACGAGAGTTTCGAAACGGCCTCAGTGCAACGAGACACGCACCTGTCTTATGTTAATGGCGCATAAATCCAAGTAAACGCCACAACGAAACCACTATGGAATCTAATTTATTGTACCGTGGGCGTAAGTCAATGGGAGTGAATACAGGCACCGCATAATTTCGTGTCGACCATCGTTAGAAAGCTCATAGAATTTAATCTTGAGCGAGCATGATGGGTATGATAATGAAGATGGCGTACAGGTGTTGATGGAAGAAGGTTGTGATCTTTATGGGTGATATTGACACTAATTGGTGTTCGATAAACTGTTGAATGGCGGTAAAATTTGTGATTGATCGTAGTAAAAAGCGTATAGTTTGCAACAAAAGCATCGGGAGGTTTTAATTAGGGTTGCTTCAGATTTAATCCTCACCGATTTCCATGTAATTTGTCAGGGTGATAGTTTTAAGCAAAATTATAATTTTAGATAGATATTCCAGTCTTATGAGAAAACAACATTTTTAGTTTGTAAGTACGTTAAATCATAGTTGGCCTATAAACTCTGAATGCTTCTATATCTACTTACTCGAAGAGAAATTTCAACTGAATCTCGAGAAATTAAAATCGACGCATCTTTTCCCCTTTCTCTTCTATCCTCTGTTTCTACGCTATTTTCCACATATCGTAAAATCTTCCAAAAAGGAAAAACACTCTGGATTTCCTTATCTAACGATACATATACCTACTCTACGTAAGTTCGCGATCACGTTGAAAAAGAGTCATCGATAGCGAGTCCGTATCCGAAATAACTTGCAGGCGAGAAAGAGCCCCGGTTACGAGAGGAACTGTCGGTCCCTGATGGGGGTTGCAGAGTGCAGAGCAGCGAGAAAGAGACGAAGAGGTAGGCAACGACCCCACGCAACGCTCCTTCCGCACACACGAACAAATCCCCTCGTTTTTGGATTTTTCGGGTAAAATCGGGATGGTAAAGGGAAGGCTGGTGAGTAATTCGAGGCGGGGTGCGGGCTCGTGTGCAGGGGTTGCTCTTTAGGATCTGCACCCTTCAGCACCCTGCCTTCCACCCCCGTTGCCCGATCACCCTCCCTGGTGGGGCAGGTTTGACCAATATTTCCGAAGGGTAAGGTAAAAGAAAGGGGAATGGAGAGCGAGATCGCTTTATTCGTGCCACGCCAACGACTAATTCGTGCGAGTCGTGTTACAGCTGCGATGGCGGCGGAAGCGAAGGAACGAATGAGAGAAAACTCGTTCGACGATGATTCGTTGGAATTTATATGGCTTACGAAAGTATTTCAACAATTCTGGAAATATATATAAGAGTTACGGGATGTTTACTACAAATACGTATATGTTTAGTAAAAAATTGGTATTTAGCACCAACGGCCACCGTAAGAATATAATAAATGTTAAGGGTGGTCTCGTTAAATATCGAAGCTCGTTGATGCGATGGATGATCGACCGTTTAAAACTGCTTTTTTGTGATCCCTTCGAAATATGTAAATAGTCGTGTACTGCTGAAATTTCGCAATTTGTAATACTAGGTTTAATGACTCGCGCGACGAATAATGGTCTTAAATCAATCAAAAACAAAGCGGCTTACTAATGCTATGAACGATTGACTGTTTACGAAGTGTATACTCGCAATAAATATCTTGTAACTTCTATTTCACCAATATAGCCACGATTATCTTCTCTCGTTGTATCGATGAAATCTCAAATGTCCTATCGCACGCACGATATACACTAATAGAAAGTTTGTATACGCGTTCAGATACTTGTGTAGCCACTGGTAACAATTAAAATTGAAAATCGTCCAACGTACCGATGGACCCGGCTGATTCCCTCGGAGCGATGCCACCGCACCGGTTCGCGTTCGGTCACTTTTCTGCTTCCTTAAATCTCTTCGCCAGGGGTAGCCGAATCACACGTCAAACGCAGAGACAGACGTTTTTGTTACGAAGAGAAGAGAAAAAAAAAAATATCGTGCGAGAGCCTCGGGTCGCCGCCACCACCGCCGATGGGGTGTAAGAGCACGCGGTACAGAGAGATGAAAGGGGGTGAAGGACGGCAGAAAATGTAGGGTGGTTTTAGGTCCTCCATTCAATTTATCGACGGATTGACAGCTCTGTTAGGCCCTTGTTACGCAGAAGCACGTTACCCCGGAAAGAAGAGAGAGAGAGAGACAGATCTGGAGCAAGGAGAAAAGAAGAAGAGAGGGCTGCACGATTCTAATCGTGCTTCTTTCCGTCTTGCATACGTTTCCGGGTGAAAATAGTTCGTTTCGGTGGATGCTTTCGACCGACGAGGGTAAACGCTGGCGTACAGCAAAATCTATGAGAAAAAGATGTAAACATAGAGGCGGAGAAGTGCCATGGAAGAATAAGTTTTCGATTCCTTTTTGATTGCAAAAAAGAAAATTGTCTATAGCGTCGTTGGCAAAGAGAGAAACTGAATCGTTCCCAGGAGACTCGTCCGTTTCATTGATGTTTTCTACAAAATGTGTACCGATGATAAGGCAGTTACAAGGCGAACGCCGTGAACTCTAACGTGGAAAACAACAGCCCGATTGTAATTTCAAACAGTTTGATTAGTACACCCAGTTCGTACAAAGTTTCGATGTTAATCGGACAGTGACGCATCGACTCGAAGCACCAACGAATCCAACTGATTATTAATAACTTGGGAATAGAAACTATTTACCCGATGTCCATGGCAGATGGATCGTTTCTTAATGAATTCATGGCAACAACTAACTCGAGACTTTTGACAGTCGAAACTGTTTACACGATATTCTTTATAACAGACAAATCGTTTTTTAAAACTCAAATCCCTTCCTATACAAACCAAATGCTTCTTTCGAATGGCTCCGACTACGTACAATTTTGTTTGCCTTCCTTCTAAACGAATTCGTGGCAGCGAAACGACAGAACTGACCAACGGTCTCGTCGCGTTAAAACCCAATCCAGATCGATGGATCTGCGGCCAGGTGTGCTCCGGTCAACTGTTACGTTTCTGGATACCTTATGCGACCTTTTCGCGTACCTTCATCCCCCTGACCCGTCTTTCACATAGAACAGATCCCCGGTTAATCGGAAGTCGCGAGTGGACGCGAGGAAAAACGAAGGGATCTTCGAGGGTTGAAGAAAAAATTTAGGGTGCGTCTATCCGCTTAAAGAACGATGCCACACCGCGCAAACCAGCACGGAATAATTCTTTTGTGGATCCTCGAGGTATCGATATGCCGAGGATGCCTGGCCATGAAGATATCTTGCATTTCGTAGATACCTTTTTCTACTCTTTTTTAATTCTTTGGTTAAAAGAGAATTAAAACGTTAAAATTTAAGCTACTTAAGAACGATATAAGAGCAACGATAAAGCAAGTAAGTCTGTGATTGACCTAAATCAAATTTTCTAATTGGAAAAACATAAATCGCGAAAGAGCACAAACTGTGCGTTTTCTTCAATTACTACGAAAGCTTGAATTTAATGATCAGTGTATCGTATTTAACTACTGGATGATATCAGATACTAGAAGAAGCGAAATACAAGTAGCTTCTGCCTTTTCTCTTTTCTGCGTCGACTCAATGATTCTTTTGTAAGAAACTTTCCGTTTGAAACTTTTTTATTTCACCCCTTTCTTATATTCTATTCTCTTATCAAAGGTAGTTTCATACCACTGTATAGTTACGCTTTACCTTTGGAACTTAAGTTCTTCTTACTACTTCCTATTCCCCTTTCTATACTTGCTCCTACTAAATCTTGTATAACTTCGTTCTTTGAAATCGTATCATTTTTGAACGAGAAGAAAGAACACAATACCATGGCAATACAATACAGCAGTACGACGACATATATGAGGATAAGGAAATATAAATAATATTCGTAGGTTAAAAAATAACGAAACATTCATACCTCGCTATGAAACGCTCCAATTTCATCTCTGCTACGAATATTTGATTGCTCGTACCTTTGGAAATTTGTGAAAAATATGAAAGAATCGTGGCTAATAATCATATGATTTCTCGTTTCGATAACCCGTTGAAGATCCTTTTAACAGGTAAACGTTAAAGACTCTCAAAGATTAAAGCGAGATTGAACGAAAACATTGGAAAACCACAGCAAAGTTAACGTGCGCCTAATACAAGGACGACAGAGAAGGCTCTGCGAAAAAATGAAAGCTAGGACGCTCCTCCTAGACCAGCTGGTGTGTCCACTCTCGTCCATTCGCACACCACATGTTGCTCGGTGGATGAACACGAAATTAATACGGGATCGTTATTATTAGGTCCAGTCATTAGGCGGTATCGGAGCTGGATGATTAGACGACTCTCTAACAAGGTTGTGCTAAATATTACTTGATGGATAATAAGAAGATAGCGGAGAATTCCGTGTTTGCGACACACGTTCCTATCGTGGTATCTAAGGTTCAAGTAAACACATTGTGGCGCCTGTTTCTTACTATAAAAACGTAATTGTTTCGTCCACCGTCGTCAACGGTTTTCGACCTGGGACTTTAGCCCGTCTCCCTAATCGACAACTTTTTACTTTATCGAACATACGGTTTATCAATGGACTTCCATTAGTCCATTCTTAAATATTTATTCGAGTGAATCGTACGTTTTAACTGGACTTCATTGTGTCGTTCTTCGTACTTCAAAAAGAATTCAGTTGGAGTGGTTGAAAATTTGTCTTAACAGGGTATGTATTCGTGTACTTACTCATGATGTATTTCTTAGTTTCTATTTCTATATTTTCTAGTATACATGTATTGTAATTTATCAATGTGTTATTAAGTTTCTCCAGGACAATTTATTTAGTAATCGTAGTATAATAATTGTTATCCTGTAACCGATACGATGGGCATTTTATCATGTGAACAGAAATGATTAGAAATTTACAAAAGATGGTATAGTTAGTTATACGTACACTGGTAGTCGTTAAATTACATATTAGCTAACGGTATCTACTTGCCAACTGGTCATAAAACTAGAATCTACTAGAATTTCATAGAATCCATCTCGTTAATTATGGACTAAAAGTAATTAGGTCTGTAGATGAAAATCAGGAACTGTAATCAATTGTAACTCTTTCGTTTATCAGCTAATAAAATGTTGGTGTAGGATAAAAAGCAAACATATTTCGTATCGCACGAACCATTCATAGCATTTAACAATCGCTTGGGACAAAGCTTTTATTAGTCAAACAGAGGTATATATCCTTTAGCACACAGTTTAGTAAGATAGACAGTAGTAAAGATCCAAATATCAGAAATTCAACACACGTGTCATGTATCTCTAATTAAACATTCTAATCTTTTTACCCGAACTTCAATTTCTATCGCAACGTTCGATCTTCCTTTGAGGAAGCCGAGCGAAAGAATCCAAATTTCATGCAATGCAAGTTTTTAGATCATACACAAAAAATACAGGTGCTTTCCGACCGTTGCAAAGAGTCGTTACAGAAACGAAAAGATACTTGTTTCAGAGAAATACAACAACGAATTTTTCTTAGGGCAGATAAGCGCTGGAAGATTCGAATCGACGTTACCACGTTAAGAAGGCGAAATAGTGGGGTTTCAATTATCCTAGATGACATATTTAAATACATGGAAAAAGTTTAGCTCTGCGATTCTTATCTGTTGTAACGGTCACGATCGAAAAGAAAAAGAAAAGTCCACTCGAGAAACGCAACCGAAAATTCTCGAGCTGACTCGTCGTACAGTTCTTTGTGGTGAAACCATGACCAACGGTTGCTCGTCAACCACAGATCAAGATATCGATTTAATCTGTAGCACTGCTACCTATGTAAAGCGATTCCGGTCTGACAATGGACAGATTTCAAGGTAGATTGGTTTGCATAAATTGGACCGGCACTAGTATCCCAGTTTCCGTTAGAACTTCCGTTTTCGACGTGAAAAAGTGCTCGCAAAAACTAGTCGATCCGTTTCTTCGGGAAACGCGATGCTTAACTTTGATAGTTTCTACAAGTCTGTCCACATTCTTTTGCAACAGTTGTGGAGGATGAATGTGGTAATATTTTTTGTACAATTCTAGAAAATTGTAGTAAATTCTAACGATGTATGCCGAGTAATAAAAATGTTGACATATTCAATCTCTTCAGAGAGAAATTTATCGAAACCAGAGAAAGATAATTATTTTTGTGTTTCTCTCACATTGATTCTTGATGTTTAATTATCTTGATATTTTTGATTCTTGTTATTTAATCTTCTAAGGATTATCCTTGGCAAAGGATTATAAGCCAAATACAAAAATACTATACATAATACAATACTATAACTTCTGAGTGACAACTCACAACTCACAACTCACTAACTGACTTTCTCCGCCAAGACATCCCTTCATCACAGTTTTCGTACTCCTAGCGCGTTTTTTCTTCTGATTATTCTACGATACTACAATACCTCGATAGAATTTAAATATTACGCAAGCGCGTCTTACCTTTAAAAAGTGTAGCAAACATGGTACGTTGTTTTCTGGTAAACGTATATAAAAATCTGAAAACGGAAGAATACGGAAGAAGACACTGCGTATTTTTATACCCTATCGGAGACGAGGTGTACGTTGCTTTCACCCAGCTCGCTGGATTATCGAGATTAAGTAGACGGAAGATTAGTTTGTTTATACTGTGCCACGACAAACGGAGCAGATATTTTTGGAGAACGTCGAGTTACACATTAACGGGTATTCGGTCGAACGTGTCGCTTTGTCTACATAATACATTAAGAGAAAATACTAAAACCTAAGAAGAAGAACTAAAAGATAAAAGGAAATTACATTGCGATCGTTGATTAATTTTTGGCTTGCTAATGGAAGAATAATTAAGTTCTACGAAATTCATGCAATTATTATATTACATTACAAAGAAGAAATAAGTAACTTCCATCTTCGCTATCGTTTTCAAGAAATATATATATATATATATATATACATTTCATATATATACATATTTTATATATATACACACACACACATATATATATACATTTCATATATATACATATTTTATATATATATACATATATATATATACAATATATATATATACACGTCTCATAGATTTTCTAACTCGAGTCATTCATAAACTAAAGTTCAACGATCATACATATATCGCAAGTACTGCAAGTGCTCGCGTATATTCGATATTTATCTTTCTTTCAACCTGAATAAAATCGCAATCATAATAAAATTACAAAGATATAGCCGATCGAATGCATCAATCTCAACGATTACACAATGCGAATAGATCGGTCGCCACAGAAGAAATCTTCTTAAAAGGGGCCAGCAAACTATACAGTGGTTTTCTTGCCAAGAATCAAACGCAAAGCTTCTTATGACTTTACAACGTCAATATTCGATGGGTCTTTCGTGACAATGAAGGCTCATCAGTATCCTCTTGGTTCATCAATTTTATCGTTGATTCAGTAGGGAAAAAATTGTATGCATCAAATATCATTTAAAAATCGTTTTATCTATTAAACGCTATCACGAGTACTCTGCGTATTGTGCATTCCGTGCATTTCTGGACCTTTACATTTTTCATATATAGAGAGAAGTATTACATCTACGTCTACCGTTAATTATAAAATTATTGCATCTACAGAGTATCAGTAAGAAATGAAAATAAAAAAGAGATCCTCGCAGAACGTAATCATGAATCTAATTAAAAGATTCAAAGCGACCAACCGAAAAACGTCAAGTTCCAAGTGGCAGCAACGAGGAAACAGGTTTATTTGGCGGAAACGGAAATTGAGAAAGTTACATCTTCACAATTTTTAGAAAATTTTAAAACGGTAAGACGGCCAGTTTTCGTAAAAGCATCTTCATTAACGAAGAAAAGTGTGCAATATAGTCGACCGTCACCCGGTGGAAGAATTATATCAGCAATCCAATTTTGTTTTAAGTGCGTCAAACAGACAGAAAAGCGGAAAAGAAGGACTCGCCTTTTGCCCATTGGAAACCGTCGTTTTGGAGACCCTGAGTTAGCCCCAGATATTTTCATACCCGATGATTTGCACTCGTAAAATTATAAAAGTGTGAACAACCCTCAATATTTTTAGTTCGTCTCGGATGCGGTAAAACTGGCGCGTCCTCGTTGGAAATTACGTGGTGAGAGAAAAAGGTCCTTGCACTTTTACTGGCCCATTGTACAAAACTAGAGCAATTATCATAATTTTAATTGTCAGGTATTATACACTCTCTCGTTCTACGTTCACCAACGTGCTTTCCCCGAAATTCTCGACCAAACATTCATGTATATAGACAGCCTTTAATGGTAATGAACTTTAGGAAAGTAAAACGTTCACGGAGGTTGAAACCAGGGTGCCCTAACTATGTTGACATTTTGTATAGTATATTCGTATATAGGAGACGGTTCAACAACCCTACGGTTCGTTTTACTGCCAACGAAATACTGACCAATCGTTGTATTATTTTGGAACACTTTTTTTTTTTTTTTTTTTTGTAGTGTTTACCTTAGGATCTTTCAAATTCTCTACCTTTCCTATTATACAATGAACTAATTCGCAGTTTTAGTATCAGTTGCTTGGTTCTACGAGGGACATTTTGGCAAGATGCACTAGTAAAACGAAAATGTTTTAGAATGGTGAAGGTTAAAGCTGAGGAACATGTGTTGCGATTTCTACAGAATCGGAACATGAATCATTTGTTGATTCATGTTCGCGTGTACTTTCTCTTATCTTTTTACTATCCCAATTTTTCATTTCAAGGATATAAAAAAATAACTGTGAAATAAACATTTTTGACTAGTGAATGTGTAATCGTTGAATTAGCATTCACTGGCATCTGGCTCAAATGAGATTTGCTGGAATTAAGGTCGATAAAATTTTCCGAGCCCCTACAAACGCCTACAGTATCATAAATACAATCTTTGTCAGTATCACAAGCGTAAATTACCAAGCTTTAAGCACCAACAGTAGTCAAAGGGTTATAAAAATAACAAATTTAAATTCAATAAATCAAACAACAATAAGTAAAAACCAAACACGAAATACAAAAAGAAGTCGTCTTATGGTTCATTACGTCGTGTGGTAAATGGTATTTACCCTTCGCTTTGTACCGATTCACGAAGTAACGTGCACAGCAGGTATTCCCGAAAGGGTTACAAGGGTCAAGCATCAGGTAAAGGCTCATGCTTTCACATAGAACGCCCAAAGGTTAAGTGTCGTAATAATTGCAAGTAATTTGGCCATTGTAAATAGTTCTTCATCGCGTCCGACAGCCAACACCGTATCTAAACATCTAAAAAGCATCCATCCCTTTTCTATTTGTTTTTGTTTACACCATTGTAAAAATGGCATAATATTTTGGTCTTCAGAAACTTCAAATATTTGCTTATCCTTCTGAATCTCACATCAAACATAAAATGAAAAATCTTTAATTCTTTCCCGTTCATTTTTTCTCGTCCTTTCTCTTATTTAATCCCACCGAGTACCAACACAATGAAATGCACGATAATCTTCTCGTCACTATTTTGTGTAGCCTGTTTCAGGTTTTAAGCTATTTGACGCTATTTGCTTATAAAGTTTGCTTCGTGTCTCTGTCTATTAGCATCGATAGATACTAACAATAGAGGAATCGATACAAGTATCTATAATTCTAAGAAACAATCGCATTCTCTAGATCTACGTTGCGATATAACGTACCTGCTGCGCTTTCTATTTTCTATATTTGTAAAAAATAATATATCGAAACTTCTACAATACAAAACATACAAATGGTATTAAATTAATCCTCCCGCGTTTCTACATTCCTATATATACCATCACACGCGCAAAATCAATCCATTCGCTTTCTGTCATACAGCAATATAAAAACACAGATAATCTAAAAATACTTTACGCAGTAAATTTATACACTCCATTTCATTCCAACATAAAAGCAGTACCAATCGATTCGATCGCCACTACTGTATACTCCCATTCCGATGCAATTTCCATCTCCATCTTCGTGCTAACAATTCTACAACGCATATTGAAACACCCCACCCAATACCAATAACCACGTCCAAGAAAAAAAAATGCTATACATCCCCCTTAAAAGATGAACAAATCATGAGAAAAAAAAGAGAAGTCTCTGTTAATTCGTCGACTGCGTATCGTGATTCTGTCTTTCGATCGGAACACACTACTGCCCCTCTTCCCTTCCCAACCCTTAGTATATCTCGGATCTCCGTCTCTATCCAGAGGACGACAACAGACTGACAGAATGGAGAGCGTGCTCTCGCGAACGTACACGTATCAAACATACTTACACAGCGTCGAACATATATATACGTTAAACGTACACACGTAAACACACCTGAAAGGCCGCGCCTATACAGAAGGGGCATTCTTCCTAGTTTTTTATCGCGCACGAGCGTGTGCTGTGACCCCGTAAGTTTCTGGCTGCAGGCACGCGCTCGACGCGGGCAGGTGAGAGAAGGAGAGTGCACGCGTGTCTCGTACTTTTCACCCCCGAGAAAAAAAAAGAAAGAAAAAACCCCAATCCAGGGGGTAGCGGTGCTCGAACGCGAAAAGAGAGGGGTGTGTTTCGACAGAATTCGTTTTTTCGGAAAACAGTAGGATCTCTGTGCTTTCTGAAGCATTGTGCGTTTGTATGGTGCGCGTTATCGTTGGACGGAAGTCGCGAGCGACGAGAAATCCCCGGCGTTTCGTTTGCGATACCGGCGCGCACCGTCGCGTCGAGTCGCGTCGCTTGCGTAAATTGCATTGTTCACCGCACGCGTTTGATTGTTGAAAGAGACGCGCTACGTGGAAAGCCCGTCGAGGAACCGTGAACGAGCGAATAACGAGAATTTTTGTTTATTCCCTTTTTATCGGTTAGAGAGACCTTTTCCTCTTTTTTCTTACTGTCTCGACTTTTTTTTATTGGTACAGTAGACTCACGCTTAACTTAACCGTGATAAAATAATATATAGGCAAGCAATTGTCATTTATCGGTTGTTAATGAAAAGAATATTTATAACGATCATAATTTTCTTCTTCAGAAGGGTCGATATTTTCCACTGTTTTAATTTATTCTGCTTGTATTCGTGCTTGTAATAAGTTTATAATATTGAATTGATATGTTTTTAAATAAATTCTTTTTTTTTCAATTGATATACGTTAAATTTCCATTATTTAAATTTTCAATTATATGGCAATTTTTTCTAGTTACTAAACGAACTACATTTTTGGCGGTACGCACCGTCTGTGCGGTGGTGAGCCACCGGTGGTGCACGCCGCCTGATTGGAGAATCGAGCGTGAACCACCGGTGATTGCTCGCCAACATGAACGTCTACTATATAGTGTGGTCGATGAGAATGTTTGGAAATGTAATTTGCATGCTTTGGTTTTATATGTTTCGCCTTCCTTTTTGTGCGTGTTCCCATATTGCATGCATAGTCAGTGAATGCGTCGTTCGTAAATGCTTAATGTCACGTGTTGTGTATCGCCGCGAGACGCGAACTTCAACGGAGATGCTGCAGACAAACCGTACTTTATGATGCTATCCTTATCGGCCATTAGTGAATTATTAAGGCTCGCGTTAAAGTACCACAAAACTCGTACTGGTATTCGACGTAAAGACGTTAAGTAAGAATAAGTAAAATAAGTGAGGTTCGAAAAGAGACAATGAAGTATTTAACTCCTTTAATCCTTTAATACACTAGCCTGTATCTCAGAAAAGGACACAGATTTATTACTTTGAAAAACGTCATCAAATTGTTTAATTATATCATAAATATTTTTGATATATTTGAGTAAATTTGTCGTATATGTCTTGGTTTTCGTGAAATAATAAAGACGCGAATATGTTCAAAATGTTAAAAGTTTTGTTATCACTTTTTTATCCCTTTTGAACATTATGTGTATATTGTTGCGAGAATAGTAACGTCAAAAATCAACATGAAATATAGATACGAAGAAACAAGATATTATTGGCAAAACTGTAATATTGAATTACCTTCTGCCTCCTGTGTTTTAAAATTTATCATACATAACCAGACTTGTAACATTTTTACCAAAAATTTTACAAAAGGCACAATTAATAAAAAAAAAAATAACCAAAAATATGCTTCCTATAAATAAAGAATAAAAACAATAATTTTCTAGGTTGAAGCGAAAGTAAGCGTGAAAAAATAAACAAAAAGAAATTTTCTCGAATACTGTTCCTTCGCGGACGACTCCCTACGATAAAGAGGAAAGCTAAAATATGCATTACGAGAATGTCTATCGCACAGGGAAAAGATCACCTTTTGTAACAATCTCCTTTTATACCCTTCCACCTGTTTTTTTATCGTTCTTGCAACTCTCAATCCGAAAGGGTGAGTCAGGACGTTTATAGTTACAGAATATCGTTGCGTTCTGTTTGCTCCCTCCCCCTCATGTCACGTCCACTCCCTATCTCTTCTCGCACAGGTTTCACCGATTACCCGCCTTCTGTGGCCGTCCTCGTCCATCGTGACACGACAGAGAAATATACAGTCTTCCCTACACTTCCGAACGACTCCCACCCTTAAAGATCACGGTCGCAGGTTCACCCTGTCTCGTTTCTCGTTCACTCTATTCCTTTCTCTTTCTGAACCTAACGCTCTGATATAACGTTTTCTTTCTATACAACGTTCTATCCTCGTCCATCATTTCACCGAGTACGTATTCCAAGTGTATATCTTTTCTCTCATGCCACCCTTTACGTCTTCCATTCTATGTGTCTTTGTCTAACACGCGTTAGGCTTGCTTTATCCCCGAAAGAGGCACGTTCACTGCGACTCGCGCATCTAGGGTTGCGATTCGAGAGGGTAGAAAAGCCTGTGAATAGTAGGGGAAAAGAGATCGTAGTGGGGAGGCTGGAAGCAAAAAGGTGGGGGATGTTTGACTACAGAGAGCGCGACTCGATTGTCAGTTAGTATTGGGTTAGGTCAGCCCAGAGTAAGGTCGTTAGTTATCGTCGTTCCTCGTGGTCGGACGGCGACATTTGTTGTTTATAGTAGAGTAGTAACTCATTTTTACATACCTTGTTTTCTCTTCTGTTCTTGTTTTCGTCCTTTTTTTTCTCCTCCTCATTTCTCTTAGGTCGCTTGGTTCCGTGGGACACGCGCCAGTTTCGCCGAGAACGTCGACAGAGACGACAGTCGTCAAGAGAAATATACCATCATATTTGTTGTAAGTTCGATGAATAAAATTTCGGTGATCTCTCGCGTCGCTTCTCCACGTTTAACTGCCTTGACCTCGAAGCAAAAGGAAGATTTGGTTTTGAAGAAATATTGGAAACAAGAACAACATCCAGAAACGATCCATTCGTTTCATTCGACCACGTTCTCTATTTGTGCAGTGTCGCTGTTTGTTAGGTTATACGTATAAGCGTTCGTCTATACATCTCGTTCACTGCTATCGTCGGAAGTGTTCACGCATTGTGCACAGAAGTGGATGGAGTGTCATAGTGAAAACACGTAACACGGATCATAGAATGGCACTGTCTTATCTTCAAGAGGCGCAAATTAACGCAGGTATGATTTCCTACTTGTAAATAGACCCACTATCCTGTAGTGCACTATCTAATACACAATTCTCCATTAACCCTTTCATTGTTCGTAGAAACTATTTTTGTCAGCAGTTAAAATCATATGTACGATTTCGATCATTTCTACAACTATCATATATATATCTACTTCATATAGAAAAAGAAAGATTAAATTTGACAAGTATCAATTTCCAAATATTTTCTATCCAACTCTCTATATAAGAACCATAATCTTTGCTATCTCTATTTACCAATTCATACGATAAAAAGACAAAATCAGTTTTACTAAAATAGACATATGTTCTATCGAATGCTTTATACCGAATCTTATTATTTGGCAAAAACTTAAATTGTGGCCATGAAAAGGTTAATGTTTGTGTTAGAATTTCCAAGTTAGAAAGATATTGCAATCGACACCAACGTTTATTTCATCTTCCGCACAAGCCAATTCCCAATCTAAATGTTTCATAAATACGAGTTTCATCGTATATAACACGCGTCACATCCGGTCGAAAACAAAAGGCATTCGCAGTTTCTCGTTTCGCGTTTGTTTTGACACACGGCCAAGGTGATACCACTTTTTCTTTGTTTTACACCGAAAAAGACGTGCAGTTACACAATCGCGTTATGTATTTATCATGTACCACGAGATGGATACAATCGCGAAAAAAGACGAATGAATAAAGTTTTTCTAGTTTAGGGGACACGTTAACGACAAACTGGCCCACCGCCAAAGTCTAAAAGTGCTCGCGGCGACACGGACGTATTGTGACACATTGTAAACATCGATAAGCCAGGAAGACGTGAAATTGCTCGACGGAAGAGAGAGGAGAGCTCGGTTTAGGAAAATGAGACTCGACGAGTTTCGCGGTTGCAACCGTCGTCCGAAAATAACCGTGCTACCGTGTGATTGCAACGAAAATGCTCGAAAACGTGAAGTGCACTGCCGGCGTCCGCCATGAACACGTTTTCTAGGTTATAAACAAAGTGCAACGGTATATTTTCTCTACGCGCGCGCGCCAACTTGTGTTGCGCATTCGACTAACGCGCTTTAGTTAGTTAGAATCACATTGAATCGAATCGACATTCGATTAGCTAACGGTCATTCGCATATAAGTTTCTTAGATAAATGAAATTTTGGATAAAATTTATATCTTATTCTTTCGTTATTATTTCAACGTATATAATTATATTTTTTCTATCGTTAAGAAATTTTTTAAATTTGAGGAAATAATTTAAAATTGTTGTTATACGGTAATATATGCGTGACCTGTTTCGATTAGTCGAAAGTTGATCTTTGCTCGTTCTTTAGCCAATCATGCTTTTCTGTGAAATAGTCTGTAATTGGTAATGTAGTAATATGCGAAGTATGATCTTAAGGTAAGTTTTTAACCAATTATATTTTCTTTAGTCAATCTTGTTCTATAAAAAAATTCTTAAGATCGAAAGAAATATAAAAAAATCATTGTTAATATAATAACATGTGATTCCTCGTTTCGATTAGTCGAAGTATGATCTTGTGAAACAGGTATGATTGGCTAAACTATAATATAAATTGTATGTTGTACAGAAAATATTATGAAAAGAGTATGATTCCTTTAAAGGTAAATGAAGCGGGCTTATTTATAGCATCACTATTCGATTACCATATACAGCAAACAGTTTCGCATATTTCTTTATTTATTTAATTTATTCTTAGAAATAGATTCCTGTAGAGACCATGCCATAATTTACGTACCATCTTTCATAATATACATATAACGTCGACGCCATTCATCACTGTTTAATGAATATGCAGAATGATAAACAGACTAGTGTAAGAGAAAAAATTGCCCAAGTATCAAGTACATTTGAATATTTTGATATTCGACTATGTACGTTCAAACTTCTTCGTCTAATAAACACGATTGGTATTGAACTTCTTAAAAAATAAATTACTTTCGTAACTTCATTTGTCGCAAGCATATAAAAAGATCGTCACATTTTTCTATTTTCCGATTTATGAACTTGATCAACTTCTGAGTAGCTCAAAGATCGCTAAGTAGAATTCAAATTCTTCTAAAATCAAATTAAGGTAATAATTTAACAGAAAACTACATACTACTTTATTTATAGAATCGACGAGATTCTATAAATATATATTCCATGTATTTTCCATTTTTTATTGAGATTATGTTCCATGTTCAGAAGTAAAGAAGGCTGGCAGCGAAGAAGAAATTTTTATTCGGACCTAAGGGAAAGGGATTCGGAATGGAATATTGGGGTTGCGACCAATTAGGGTAGGGATGCGAGCGGGGCGGTACTTCTGGTCGTGTTGCCGGGAAACGGCGATTGTAGGCTGTAAGAATCTTAGGCCACGTTAAGGGAGGTTTTAGGGTAAGAGAAGAAAAGAGAATAGATCTTACTCGCCCTTATTGATTCAACGGGGTCTCATTACAGTCCCCCTTCTAAACGGTCCATTAATTAGTAAGTGGCGGGCCGAACCGCCATGGCCGGTTGATTCATTGTTTCCTTAAATTAAACTTCGTCTCATCTTACATGTAGATTGCAAGTGGCCAGTTAGACAGAAGTCTTCGAATAATTACGATTTAAGTCTCGATGTCGATTTATTCCTTCTGCGAATAAGAAGTAAAACTTCGAAGGAAAACGATCACTCTCCGATGTAAATGCACCATCGAATTATTATTTCGTCGTTATCATAATATCTCTTGCATCCGCTAATTTCGTAAAGCGAGCCTCTTATTAATTCAATTACCTCGTCGAGCCTCGCCAATCACGCGAATAAGCAATCATCGGAAGGTGTAACCCTAATACGAGGGTTGCTCTCTTTTTGTT
>JACXIV010000127.1:1938021-1991773 GCA_014737475.1 Bombus confusus
TCTTTCGTAATATCTTCTTCACTTAAATTGCTTTAATTTAAAAGAAGAAAATACTAAGACTCTTTATTTTTTAACATTCAAAAACAGAGTTCCAATATCACTGTTTCTCAAGGAGAAAACACGATTTTCCAGAAACAATGATACTCCGAGTTCTTAGACGATCGTATACATTTTATACCTGGAAAAAATTCGATTTCTTCGTGGAAATGCCTCCAAAAATACAATTTCTATATGAAAAATCCTGAAAGTACGGTTTCTGTAAAAAATCTTCAAAATACGATTTCTACGCGAAAACCCTAAGACATTCGTTTCTAAAGATTTCTACTCTAGATCTTCCTCAAAAAAAAAACTCGCTTTCCGCGCCAAAAAATTCCTACACTGAAAATTCTTCGAAAATCAATTTTTACGCGGAAATTGCGAGAATTCCATTTGTATGTGAAAAAAAAAACGTGGAAAATTCGACGTGTACACCGAAAACCACGTGGAGAGGTTCGTAGAATGCAAGCACGGCCTGCACTTTCACAGAGTCGTTGGCCTCAAGTCGAAGAGAGGCGGGTACATCGCGGTGACGTGGGTGGGAAGTCGAGGCTTATGAATGAACCGCCGCCGTACGAGAGTGTGAGTGAATGGAGGAGGACCGTGCTTCTCGCTCACGTGTGAGGAACGTGTGTGGGAGGGCTGTGAGGGAGTGACAAGAAGGAAAATACAGACACACTGTGAAGCACGCGGGAGGAAAGATCGTCGTACGATTCCGTACACGTACAAATGTTGGTCCTTTTTCGCGCATCGTATTCGCGTCTCTCGTAGGCCAGCGGGCCACACCACGCGATTTGTTGTGAAACGCCACGCTATTCGTCAGAACGTCAGGCAACTTGCGAAAATCTGTATCCAGAAGTCGATTTCTTTCAATTCTTATTGCTAGGAAGATAACTATCTTGTACTAATATTTTATAAAATCCTACGACATTTTTAAATTTGTTTCATCCCTTTGTTTGATATATTATGAGAGAGGTGTAGGAAACGATAGTTGAGAGGAATTTCTACGATACTAATTGCACATTTTAATATTCTATGGACTATTTGCTACCTGTAATTTCATGGTTATTGATTAATCGTATAGTAGTTGCTTAAAATAAAGGTCATGTTTGTGTATGTCTTTCTTGAAATTCTTGTAACATTGATAGCGTAGAAATAAGAAACACTTGAAAGTCTATATGTCCTAACTAAAGCAGAATTACTTTTGTCAACGTTCAGTACTATTATTCAGCTTTCTCTGCTATAATACATAATTACCTCATTTGTAATCAATTACCATTCAATAAATCTTCCTCTTTTGCTAATGAATCGTATAACACAAGCGAAAAGTCGTGAAAACATTTCTCAAAATTGAACATAGACGATACCAATATCAATATCAGTTATGATCATAAATCCATATTTGTAAAAACCCAGGAAATTTCCTCTACATACGATCACTGTTATCTTCTAAAGCAACATTGGTACAGCAATAAAATTTCAGGACTTATAGCCGGGCAACATCTCGACATGAAGCAGGAATCGGAGAAGCAACCGCTATCGCCGCCACTGAACAACAACACGTCGCAAGTGATGTTCCCCGGAATGGGTAACACATCGGCAGGTTTATCTATGCTCACGCCTCAGCAATTGCTGGCTGCAAGTAGAACAGCAGCTCTGATGGCTGCAGGGATTCCCGTGTCGTTGCACGCGACATTAGCCTCCAGCCCGTCTCTGTACAGACATCACCAGACTTTATTCGGTGGATGGGCTCCACCCACTGCATCCTCACCTCCGTCACCGCTTCATCACTCACCAGGACCCGTATCACCCGCATTGAGCACCAAATCTACGTCCAGACGCGCCAGCAATGGCATCACGAATAACAATAACAATAATAACAGCGTAGTAAGCAGTAGTGGCGATAAAATTACGAAAAAAGGTCAGACCAAGAGGAAAACGCAAAAATCGAAAGTGGATACAGTACAGCAACCATTAGAGGGTTCAGCGCCTTTAAGTCCACCAAGCTCAATCAGTCCCGAAGCGGGCAAGGATGGAAGGGACAAGGTGTTCACCTGTGGAGTATGCTCCAGATCGTTTGGTTATAAGCACGTGCTGCAGAACCACGAACGCACCCATACCGGTGAGAAACCTTTCGAGTGTCCGGAATGTCACAAAAGGTGAGTTCAGAAAGAGAATGATTGTTCTTCATATGTATTTAATACAATGAGTGTTCCATTTGTTCTAAATTAATATCTTGTATAGTTACTCTTATCAATGTAAGAAATTATGTTAGGATAAAATTGATTGGTCTACAACAACGAATATTACGAATTCCTTCCCTGAAAGTCATTTCTTTCTAAGGTATCTTTTTAACTGTGTCTATACATTTTTTATGTAACAATCAAAGTGCTTCGTATCGTTGAAAAATTCTAACTTTTGTTACGTAATAGAATCTCTGGAAGATCGTGATCTCGATATGTTAAAATGTTGACTGGTATTGATATAAAATATAAGATATAAAATATCACATGCGAAGATCTTATTTTTAGTGAAATAAGTTGAGCAATCGTGTTAATGTGTCTCGTACTGCGTCATCAATGACGCACGACAGAAAATAGGAATAAAGATTTGATTACTAAGGAAATCAAAATGACAAGAACATAATACGCTAACATTTTCTCGGAAATGTTTTCTGTTGTTATATATTTTAATATAAATTTCTCACTTGATATCAATTTTTGTACAATGCTTAGTAATGATAATATATGATGCAGATATAATATTAAATCAATGTTATCCTTGAATGGAATCCTATTCGTATCTCTTTGACATGACATAACGTTAGTTAACTTTTGCATGATTCAATAAAAACGAAATAGACAAAGTCGTTGAAAAGTAAAAAAACCCCATGGAGAATTCTTTCCTATTGACGTACCTCGCTTATTTCTTCGCCTCGTGTTTACTTTGTGCTACTGTTCTTTATTCAGAATTCTGAACATGCAAATCTGCAGGCACGATATTTCCATTTGAAACGGTACAGATAAAAGTCAAGGTACCAGCTTTGAAGTGCACAATATCAAGATATTTATTCCGTTGACCAAAGGTTGAACCCTTTCAACGCGCTATCCTACATCAAAATGTTTCTACATTTTTACAAACGCAATCTACTACATTTGTACTATACTCTTATGTAAATGAACATTTACTCAGAAATGTACAGTGTGTATAATTTGAAGTTCATAATCTACGTTAAATATTAAAACTTTATGAAAAATAAGCCGTGTCCTATTACCGTTTAGCAAAAGTATAAATCTACCAAGATTAAAAAGGAAATCGTTACATTTGTGATGCAGATTCACACGGGACCATCATCTAAAGACCCACATGCGACTTCACACGGGCGAGAAGCCTTATCACTGCAGCCACTGTGATCGTCAATTCGTCCAAGTAGCCAACCTGCGTCGCCATTTGCGCGTGCACACTGGTGAACGTCCGTACGCGTGCGAGCTATGTTCAGCCAAGTTCAGTGACTCGAATCAACTGAAGGCTCATCTGCTGATCCACAAGGGCGAGAAACCGTTCGAGTGCGAGCACTGTCAGATGCGATTCAGACGAAGGCACCACCTGATACATCACAAGTGCGGCACCAGCTCTGGACAAGTAACGAGGCCACAGGTTGCCTCTCCGTCCGTGGCAAGCGACGATTTAGAAGAGGATATCGACATTGATATCGACGTGGAAATGGAGGAAGCCGAACCAACGTCATTGATCAGCAGAAAAACAAGTGCTTCGGTTAGACCAGTGCATCAGTTCAGTGGTCAGTTAGCAAGTCCTGCCATCGGCAATTCTATGCCCATACCATTGAATTTATCCGGTATTCCTGTGGATCTACCAGAGCAAACGGAACCAGAAGATTTATCCATGTCAACTGGTATGCATTCTCAGTGCAGACCACACTCTCAATCGAACAGCATCGGTGACTCGCCATTGAGTCGTAGCCCAAGCAGCGACACCATCCACGAAGAAGACGAGGAAGACATAGATATGATGTCAGAGACGTCCAACTCGAACACTGTTTTCCTTCAAAATCACCACAACAAATACGCGCATCACTTCGCATCCCTTGGAAATACTGCCGCGGCTAACGTCGGCCACGCGTCCTAGTGGAGTCTTTAGGGGTACGTAGATACAATACTTGTAGAAAAGCCACCCTGTACTTCTACTCGGTTCGACGCTTCTATCCAAGAAATAACGCTGCTCCAAGGTTTTTAGGGTGAGGAAAGAGAAATATATAAGGGGAGAAAGAAATAGGAGATCGTCGAAAGGGGGGAAAAAATGGAGTTTCTCGTTTATATTGGGTAGCAAGTCGAATCGAGTCCCGACAGGATCACGAATCGAATTGAATCCTCACACTGAATCCTCCACGCACCGGTTCACAGTCACTATTGTTAAGATGCTTTTTATAGATATATATATTATATTATAGATGATTATTAATTATTATTGTACCTAAACGAGGCAGGGGGGGTGAAAGATAGATGTCGAAAAGCGTATTGGCAGGTCTACGAGTATCCTCTACGTAAAACGTGTAATCTAAACCTCGAAATGGAACAAACATTCAGGGACGCGAATCTTTTTGGCAATGAGAAAAAAAGAAAAATGGATTGATATTATATATACATGTATGAGTATAGATAGGAGAGGAGAAGCAGCCAGGATTTTCTTTTCTGAGCTGTTGGTTTATTTCCTTTGTGTACATAATTACGCGGCAACAAAGAAAAAATGAAAGATAATTGTGTATTTAGTTCGTCGCTGTAGTTTCTCGTGTTTCGTTTTTCAATGAAAGCCGTGACAATGAGTTTAGATAGATATAAATATTACTTAGATAGGTACCTATAAAAATATGGGAGGCAAAAGCAAACTATACGTAGTTTGCAGGTATATGTGTCTCCGTTCGCGTAAATGTGAGTTGAGCGTAATTGTGTTCGACACATATGTACATATGTGCACGCGTAAATGAGTGGAGAGAGAATGAAAAAATAAAACTAGAAGTTACGGAATGAATGTACTGGTATACAAGTTCCTCTGACAGTAAAAGTAGCGGGGGGGAGTGACATCGGTTCGTCGGTCCTCTGTCGCTTTCGCACTTCACTGATTTGTCAAGCTGTCGACACCACTGTTCATTTTTTTTTTTTTTTTAATTCCGTTATATTTCTCAGCGTTCTTTATCGTCAATTTTCCATTTCTCGTCTTCCTTTCGTTAATTTTGTTTTGTTTTTTTTCTTTTTTTCTGTTTTTTCACGAGAAATGTAACTTTACACATTATATGAGCCGTTTTTACAAAGCGCTGTTACTTATTAAGTTAATTTTGTCTATAACGATACCATACAAATAAGTTATTTGAAGTACATGTACGCATGCAACTGGGATCATAACATGTTAGAACTACCCATACCTTTCGACGATTTTTTGTTACATAGCGCCGGAAACGAGTCGAGATGCTTCCTATACTTTCTGATTTGCACCCTCTAACGTGTTCCTCTAGCGTCATGCCTTTCGGTAACGAGTTACTTTATCTGATATTAAATTAAGAGAAACGTGACACAAAAGATCGACTTGGATATATTTAAATATTGCACTATCATCGCATCTGGATATTAGGACACATTTAACGCTAGAGTTTCATTAAAATCCATGGAATATCAATCGCTATCTTCACAAGCTTCATATCTACATACACTTCTTCGATTTCCGACTAACAATCGAGGAAATAGTCACAAATTTTTGTATTGTACGACAAATTAAAAATCATAGTGATGTAAGTTAAGATCTCGAGAATTTGAATTTAATTTCTTAAAAATCTTCTAATTAAGTCTGTATTTATATTCTAAGAGTGTCATCCGTCTAGTTTCACGATAAATTAAATGACGACGTTATTCTCTGTAACAATATGATTTCATGACTTAGAAAGATACAATGAATTTTCAGTGACAATAAATAGGAAAACACTATTTTATGGAAATGTAGCAGAAATTACTTTACCTATTCTTCATACGCGAACACACACATCACAGTTCACAAATCATCTCGCAAGAGCGAAGAATGAAAAAACCCGAATCGCCCTTGATTTACATTCGCCTTCGCAAAAAATCCAACCCGTAAGACGATCTTCCGGCGTGATTTCGATTCGCATTAATCCGTACAATGATCGAAGCCTGCGAGTGGATCCTTGAACACGTATCCTTCGTGAAACGAAGGATACGTGTTCTCTGTTCATTCTCGTTGTACAATCGGGGACCATCTTTTCTTCTCCGATTTCCGTCTTTTTTTCTAACGGGCAGCCGGTTGCTCGAAGGAGAACGATCTTTTGTTGCTTAGGATACGGCGGCCGTCTGTTTCGCGCGAACCAGTTTTCGCAATGATACACACGGCCGCGTGCCGAAAATTCGCAGCCGGTGGTCGTCTTCGAAACGAGATAAAGCATCCCTCCATCCGTCGCCGACTTTCTAGCGCAGAGCCTGTGCCAACTTTGACTCAATGGTCCTCTGATTTATGTTCACCGGTCAGCATGCAAATTTCATCGGCGTGTTTCGAGGCCATTTCGCCTCATTGTTCCATGGGTCAGTCCCAGGACTCTTTTCTGGAACGCGAGAAGCGGTCGTGGTAACGTCATTCATCCTCCCTCTTCCGGGTCGAACTAGACCCCATTTGTTGTTTCTCAAACTGTAACGACGAAGCGAAGCTTCGTAATATAACACGATGTACTCCGTATACCGCTCGGTTTTTCGATGACACAAAAGGACGAGAGAAAGACCCATCCTCGTCTGCATTTTCTGCGAGTGTCGCACGAAACACTACCGGGCACACAAATTGCTCTCGTTTCGCCTCCGTTCGATTCATACGACCATTTCGTAAGATAAGGAACGAGAGAAGGTCCGGCTGTTGCGAAGAACAATTTCTTCACTGGGTGTTCGACTCTGTTTCCTTTAGATTTTTATTAAATTTCGCGTTCAGATCGTTTTGATTTAGTATGCTGGAGATGTTTCGTAATCGAGAATTAGCTTCTAGATGAATAACGTTAATAGGGATTTTTGAGTAAATGAATCATTTTTTCACTTCTCCTCCTAGAATATATAGTAAAATATAAATTCCGTGTTTAGAGAATCGTTTTTTAAACCTAGTGCGCGTTAATACTCGTCGATACCTTTTTCTTCTTCTCCATAAAAAAAGCTTCTTGAATCATTGAATATAGCGTTTGAAGATAATTGTAGCATATTAAGAGCGAGATTTTACTTGACGGTTCTACTATCTTTAATTTAAACTTTGAATTGAATCGATTTTATACCTATATTTTGAAATCATAAACATCAACGAGACACGGTAATCGACGATCGAAACACAAAGAAAACGTAAACAGTTAACTGCATCGACGTAGAGGAAATAAGTTTGGAAATTAATCGGTGGCCTTTCTCTTTTCGAAAGTGAAACTATAGCTGGGGTCGTACCGGGGAAACAAAATCCATAACCGCTGCGTTACACTTTCGCCACATTCTTTCCCAAAGGTCCCGAGTCATCCGCACTTTTCACTCGTTATTCACGTTCCAAGCTTTCGAAGAGCATTTTCCAGCCCACTTGCCTCTTCCTCCCTCTTTGAGACCGCGCGTTTTCGCCCTTTTATACACGTGTTAGGAAGCATCTATCGAGCTCTTCCCAGCTAAACGTTCTGATCGCTCGTTACGCTCCTTCTACGTACCAAACCTTCCAACCTTCTACGTTCCTTTGGAAATTATAGAAAAAACTTACGACTTACAGTACACGATGTGTAGAAGAATGTATATGTAACGTACGAACTTTCAAATTGTTCATTGTTTATTTTGTATTTCGCATTCTGGTTTATGTTAAGATTATCACGATACACGTGATACAAATTACGGTTGAGAGCAGACTGACGCGATACTTTTCGTATTATACATTTTTTTGATAAATGTACTAGACAGTACATTTCATGGATTTATATTTTTAACGATGCAACGCATATGAGTGAGTTAGACTTGCCACCAATATATAATTACAATGACATCGCGTTATTCCTCGCACTTACTTAAAAGTATACATGCTGCTCGGAAAGCAACCAATTATTGTACCGACCAATTCGGTAAGAAATAGGGATGTTAAGTGTTAATTGCATCATAAAGTAATTCCATCTTTTTAGTGCTCTGTAAACGCATCGAGTGGTTAAAAAGTTATAAAACTGTCCACCTTGGATTACCTTCCTTTGAATTAGAATTTTTATTTGAAGAAGACGTTTGTCCTAAAAACTAATAATATTTCAGAATTTTGCACGCTTTCTAAAAGATGTAGAAAGATCAATATTTGTATCCGAACAATGAAATTTAAAAATTCACAAAAAAGATCGAGTTGAGCCAGCATCACTGCTGCAATCTGTTAATCCTATAATCCTGTATTTGTTTATATATCGCTTCAAATGAAATAGAATGTCCCTTTCGCTTTGAATAACAGATATTTTTCTTCTCCGTTCGTTCGTCCATTCATTCGCTTTTTAAATAGACGTCAATTGATTTCAACATCGACAGTTACTCGAGTAATAGCGACAGAGGTCAGTAAGCTCCGACCTCGTACCCCGGCAAAAAGCAAAAATCACCCCAAATTCCAGGTGTATTATACATATAAAGAGCCCAATCCTTGAAATAAAGCGATATACAAGACAAACGAATATTATAAGGTGCAGTTTACTTCTTATAGTGTACGAGCGTACCGTTAATCCTTCGATTCGCTTTTCGACCGAATTTACCTGTATATTTACGTAATACAGCTAAACTGCGAATTTTTATAACGTACAAAGCTATAAATATTCTTTATAGTATTTAGAATTTAAAAATATTTTCTTCTATTTATGCTTCATTTTACAGTTCTCGTCATAAAAATATAAATCCGCATGAAAGTTCGCAGTCTAGTAGTAATAATGTATCGATGAAGGACCAATGTCGTTGTCATTGAAAATCAACGTGAGCTTTTAACTTAATCAGACTAATTACCGAACCGTATCGCAGTTCGAAAGGCGAATATAAAAGTAGAATATCTTTGCGTATAAAGATTATGCTTGCAACAGTGACTTGTGATGGTGATAGTTAGAAAGTTAGTTTGTATTATAACTTGTTTTTGTTAACGCGTTTTCTGATGCGAGGTGGTTAATTTTCTATTAATGGAACAGGTAAAAAAGTAAAATATTTCTTGGCTAAGAATTCTCTCATATATTGAATTCTTTAATTTCTCATTGCCAGTCTATTTCTGGAAAAATACTTTAAAATTGAATTATCTTAGTGCCATTGAAAAACTGCATTTTAATAAGATCGTTCTTAAATTATATATTAATCGTCTACGATAAAGATTAATATAAAAATTGAAACATTTCTTAGGAAACCTTTACAATCACTAAAATATCTATTTTAGTGAAATCATCTATACCACCTGCACACTATTGATCGTGTTAAAATAAACGTATACTAAACATAGATTCCACTAAACTACGCAGTACTGCAATAATATCATGTTCCTCGTTTGATTGCCATTTGTTTTTTCGTATAGTTATGTCCCATCGAGTAGATCATATATTCGCAAAAGAGAAATAGTCTTTCGGTAGCTAAAGCTAAGAGCACGGTACGCTCGTCGATTCTGTTTTGCACGACGTCGATCAGTTGTTTTAACGATCGAATTTAAATGGAAGTTTAATAACGTAACGAGAGGCAAACTACGCTCTATCCTAGTTTTATATACGTCATTCTGTCGTCATACGTCGTCGAATAGATAAAATCCACAAAACAAATGGCGAAAAATTGATACCATAGAAGGAAAGGAGAAAAAGAAAAAGGAATAAAGTAAAATCGTATGATTCGTTCTTCTTTTTCTTCTGGCGAGTCAATTTCCATTCGTGAACGATAGATTCTACCCGACGACGATTTCTGAAACACGGTACCTTGAAAGAGATCGATTCCTAGTTAATGGTTGTTAGTTCCGAATTGATACTGGTGAAATTACGTTCCTGTCGGCCTGCTATATATCGGTTCATATATACGGGCCAATTGTTTTCTATGTTTCTTTGTAAACAGACCAGAATCACCGAAGATAATAGCCGAAGATTAGAAGGAAAGAACTAATGGATTAAGGATAAAAACGGAAGTCTCGCATCGAGTACCTATTCGTATTTAAAGAAGAAAAATAGAATTATCGCTTGTCCTACATACTGTCGTAATAATCATTATCGTTGTTGTCCTTTTAATCTTAATGTGCAAAGGAAAAAAAGAACATACGTATACATATGATTACTATATGTTTGTGTCAAATTATAACGTTATATCGAATACGATGTGTATCGTAAAGAAAAACATCGGGAATCACGAGTAAACGGAAGTGAAGCTCGAATACAATGTACATTATGAAAAATCATACGATATTTATCACGACTATAAGCTAATCTGTATAATATAATATTTATTAGCGACCACGTATATCATTATCGATTTATCTACTAAACGCGTAGTAATATCTGTACGATATGACAAACGAGAAGATTAAATATTTATTACTCGATTGAGAAAGTCGAAAGGAAACGTATTCGAGTCTGCGTCTGTCACTTCCGATCGCTCGAATACTCGATTAAAAATTATGTACCTATGGTGTATACTTCTCTGTATCTATGTAACTAGAATTATACGTATATAGTTATAATTTTGTATAGTCAACGCAGACGCTAATCACGTATGCACGAGCCGGTCGATCGTTCGCGCGCAAATTCGAATACGGTTAGTCGTGATGTTCGTTATTGCGGGTTGTTTATTCTCTATGGTGTCCAAACGAACGTGAATGTCGTCTTTGTACTTTCACTATGTAAAAATTCTTCGAACACACACGCGCGCGAACGTCGCCATACACACGGTACAAATTCAAATTTTATGCCTATAAACTACTACTATAAACGTTGATTAACAGTGTTCCGCGGTATTTATGGATGGACGATATTCTCGCTAATCTAATTAAATGAAAGCTACTTGAGATTGGGCGTCCGATGCGCGTATACCGTTTGAAATGTCGATCGTTGTGCACGCTTCTTATGGACATTCTTCGATCTTTGATACATCGAAAGACGACGAATTCTTCGGATAAACGTATTGATTGAGATTACCTATGTTTTTGATTTATTTTCTATTTGTTTGTACTATATCGCACTTGACGAATATCAATGACGATCGTTAGGTAAATTAGTAAATCGTTAGGTTTGGTGTCTTTAGATATTATCAGTTTCTAATAGATAACTATTCTTCTGTCTTGTGACAATTTTAGAAGAATACTACCTGTAACTTCGTTTGACTTTATTGAATGATTTTAATAACGTAATTCTAACACATAAAATCTGTATTTAAATTTTTATTCGACGAGCCACTGGATTAATTTACGTATCTAATGTACACTCAAAGATCAAGTAACTCGACCCAAACTATTGTGAAGTTTACCTAACGATACCAGCTTTAAAGTTAACATTGTCCGCAGGCGTGTATCCAAGGCATACAAAGTTTCTCAATGACAGCAAACAGTCTGCAGCCACCGTTCATAAACATCCTATCCGAATTACTATATCCTGTGTTATGTATTGTAACGCCTTTAACTACAGTTATATTTATAACATTTCCAAATCTTCCCTACTTTATATCATGTACGTTGCGTCATTACATGATGTAATGCCGTTATTGTCGTACAATAACTAGTAGAAATTACACAGTGATGATACTGTGTAATTTGATTGCTTCGTATTTTTAGTATTAGAACCATACGATGGCATGTATGTATTACGTCATTATACATATATATATATATATATATATATATATATATATATATATAAGTGTGTGTGTGGAAATTTAAAGCTGTCGAACTGACGATATTTTGTCGAAATATTGCAGAGATTTACTAACTCGATTTATCAACTGTTTGTTATAGAGATTTTCTGTAATACAAATTTTAACGCATTTTAACAATTGTAAACACATGCCTGCAAATAATGTTCGTAAATCTGTGCACGTCATTGAATAGAAGCGAGAAGAAGATAGAATTTGTTCGTTAAAAGACACGTCGTGTACGATCGATCGAAGATTCTTTTCGGAAAAAAAAGGAAAAAGATAGAAAACACGTGGCGTATCGGCGAATCAAGTGGCACTCGATGTATACTATGAAACTGACACTACCTCACCAGACACCTAATATATCTCAACCACAAGACTGATTTTAAATAGTATTCCTAAATAGATAAGGAAAGAGGGAAAAAAAAGAGAAACTAAAGTGGAAGGAAGAAGTAAAATAAAGAAAGAGAAAAGAGGAAAAGAAGAAACGGGGTATTATAAAGAAAGATATTGCGCGTACAAATACGAATAGACCGTTTTTTAAGTAATATAATTCATCATAATACTCTACCTGTAGTTATTATTATTAAACATTATTAATTATAATTAATTATTGTCATCGCCAAGATCATACCGCGCTAATTCGCTGTCGATCGTCGAATTCCTACCTTGGAAATAAGGAAACGAAAAATGAAAAAGAAAAACAGATTCTTTGTATCATAGTGGTGTTTACTTGTAATTTTATCGATCCTACCAAACCACACGAACCCCTTCTTTAACTCTCACCAAAAGTCTATGCCAAGTTTCTCACGATTCATACCGCATACCACCGCCACTCATTGTAATGAATGTTCCCATCGAGTTGACTGGTCTGTCAAAATATTTTTATTATTAAAAACTCACTGTTTAATCGTTCTCGTGCTTTTTCTTCTTACTCTCACATCACCTATCTGTCTGAATAGATCATCAAGATGGACTCTCTCAAGTTCTTCAACCAGATATGAGTGCGTAAGTATTAAGAAATATTAATACCGATTAATATTTTATGGAAAGAATCATCACATTGTAGTAACAGTTCTTATATCTCGATCTATTAACATTTCGTTCGGTAAGATCAAAGAAATAATAATCGGTAAGATGAAAGAATTAAAATGAGCATGGCATCTTAATTGTTTATTAATTATTCTTCCAGTACACAATATAGAAATACTACATTCACGATGATGCATCACTGCGGCCATAGTAGATAATTCTCCATTATTTCCCAGTTAAAGCGCAAATTGAATGAATTTGGTCGTTCAATTGTCCAAACATCGATATTATATATTCGATGCGCTTCGCTGGATAAAGCTGAGAACCAACAAACGCAGTCTACCTGGACGAAACCGATCATCGTCGGTATAATTTGCCATACGTGGAACCATAGCGGAGTAAAGTTAACAGATTCCATAGGAAGCGGCGATCCATCGATGCTTCCGGGGACCCATCGATAAAAATCCGGTGTCTATTATCCCCTGAAGGACCGCGAGACGAGGACCTGAATAAACTGTCGCGGCCCACAAAGCGTCAATATTTTCACAACTCATCCGAGGTTGCATCTTGCAACAGCGACGCCCGATATTGTAGGAAAACGAAAAAAAAAGAGGGAAAAAATCACAGAGAGAGAGAAAAAAAGAGAGAGGGTGAAAAGGGGTGGATACTGAAAAACTGCAGCCGTGAACCAGTCCGTCCCTCTTCCACCTCCGATTCTCGCGTCTTTTTCGCTCGTTTTTCGAGCAAAACGTTGCTGCACGAGCTGCATTCAGCTGCGCGCCATTCAATTCGACGAGTTTCCAAAATCTAGAATTCCACACACGAGGTTCTCGGTGTGCGTAAGAGAAGAGTGGCTGGCGGCGATGTTAAATCATTCGAGAGAGAGAAGGGAAGAGAGCCGGCCGTGGCACAGTGACACATTATGCCGTAATGTGGGGGCACGTGGCAGATGCAGAGGATCGAGTCTGGCTCGATGGATCGGTGAAATCCGTCAGCGCGGAGTTTCCTTTCCTGTGTCCGTCTGTTTCGTCCGGATAGATGTTTGTTCCTCCTTACCTTCGATCAGATGAGTCGACAGACTTTTTCGTTTGATTAGTTGCACGTTCTGGGTATTGGTTACCGTTGTCCTCGGGGAGTTGCTAAACGACACTTTAATGTACGACTGAGGGATGGAATTGGATATCGATTGCGTCCGTTCGTGCAGATATCGAATGGAAAATATCGTGTGTGCATATGCAAATTTGTGGGTATATTGGTTTTTTTATAGCCATAATATTATGCGCTTGGAAACATTTGAGTTTATGGAGTAAGATTTTGAGAATTTTCACACACTAGTAAGATTTAAAGAAAGTATTTTTGCAAAACGTCTTCAATTTTACTCGCTTATTATTATCATCGTCTTGCTACGTCACAATGACAGTTATTAACTTCTCGCTCGCAGCTGAAATTAAGAAACTCGATTCGTTTGTAATTTCTTTCCTCATTAGCAAGTGAAATTCCGGCTATAGCCGGTTAAGTAATGTATCATTCTCACCATAATACAGCAATGTAGCTTGACAATACCTATATCGCGAATATAAATTCAATAAGTTATGCTAGACATTTATCACATTGTTTAACGGTGTGACATCTGTATCGTCAAACATATCCTAAGTTACATACATTGTATCTATCTATTGTTCTTGTCGAAATCATAATTCCGTCTGAAGGAGGAAACGTCGAAACTATAGCGTCTAGTTTGGTTATCTCGATTTTTGTCTCGTATCTTTTGTTCATCTTGGAGGCAACCAATTGTGTACTACCGGGAGCATGCACACTGTTGATGCAACGAAGCTTTTGTGAAGAACACTATGGACGCATGAAGAAACTTCCGTAAACGCTGAGCATTCCTTTTCGAACGCATTCAGATCAAAACTGTTTCGAGGTCAGAATCCGGAAAACTCGAAGAAGGTCTCTGGTCCGCTATGTTGCTACCTGAATATCAGCACAAAATAGATAAACATACGCAAGCTGTATCGTAACAACTACACGGCAATAGACCGACTGCCTTATTGGCTTTTATCTAGCAATTAAACCGAGTATTAAATACTTCCATTATTTTTTATCAATGCGATTATATTGACTTTTTCAGACCCGCAGATCAACGAACATTATCATAATAATTAAACATTATCATATCACTAACATGAAAATATTTGTTCTTTGGCAATTAGACAGGAATGGTGTATATTACTTTTTAAAAAATGCTTATATTTACAATGCTTAGAATTGCAAAATATAAGTGAAAGCGACAATAAAACAGATGAAAACGATAACGATAAATCGTTAAGAACACCTTTCGTTCTTTATAATAAAGCAATTTCCAAATTAGATATGAGAGAGTAATTTTACGATTCTATATCGGTACAGTCTTCTTATTTGATTTAACGACTAAACTAATATTACACGTTTTGTTACGAAACATTGTGGATCCGTCATTTATTTTCAAAGGTCTTTAAAAATCCTGAAACGGTTGAAAAATTCTACCACAGTACTAGAAACGTTAAAGAAACAACAGAAAATAAATAGCTGCCAATTCCGACTCACCAGGCCTCATTCTCCAACTCCATGCTCTAATTCCACAGGAAAATCTACTCTGTGTACCGCTTTTCCACCTTCCAAATAATCGTAAGCCCGTGAGCGACGGTACACTTTTATGCGTGCCTGGATTTCACGTAATTTTGGGTTTCTCCGAAAAGTAAATGGTATCGCATTTCTTGGGGCGCTGCATAGGATTGGCGCATTGTCAACGGTGGGCCACCTAAGGACCGAGGGTGCCACCAGTCCACGATCCCTTTCATCTCTCTTTCTTCGTGACAGCACGCGCGCTTTGCCCCTATAAAGGAGCGTTTTTTCTTTTTTTTGCCAGAAAGACAAAAAACAAGGAGGCTGGCCGATGGAACAGCGGAAGAGGGGGTTACACCAGCGTCTCCTTCTGCTCTCTTCTCACTCAGTCGATCGTGTGTGCTTTTAGAAGGACGCGTGGCGTGCACACGACGTCATTATTTCACGTCTTTCTCTAATGCTCCTCTGCTCCCAGTGCACCGATGGAAAATTTATGGCGAACTAGTTGCGCGTTTCCCGAAAATTTCCTCGTCGAGTTGTCTCCATTAACGTCAGTTCAAAGATCGTCCTCGATCTTTTTAAATATCGCCGGAGGACTTCCATTAACGATGTTTCAACATTGATAGTGGAGAGCTACCGGATCCACCCCTCTTTTGCAGTTTCCACTTCTTTTTTTTTTTTTTTTTTTTTTTTTTTGTAAGGAAGTTAGTCGGTTATTTTAAACCTTCCAGAGGGCATTTTTTAATATCTGCAAATGGATTTTTCGTGTCTCTTGTATACCGCGGTTAAAAAGTACTTAAATACTTACAAAATATAAATATTTTGAAATTTAAATGTAACGAGACTCGGCCATCACGATTACATCGGCAAAGCCTAAAATAAATCTGAAAATGTGCGTAGAAGCTATAAGATATTTAGTGTTCGTTATATTGGTAAGCCTCGATATTCATGCTGCATATTAATTTTTTATTAAATATAATTCGTTGTAGATATCCTGTAACTTTTACATATATTCTCATATTGATTTCGAATCCGAACGACGTAATCAAAAAAGTCGCGTCTCGTTATAGTGTTAATGAAATTTGGAAATGTTTTATATAACACACACGATATATACATACGAGTTTTCCGTAGTCTGTGTTGAAATATTTTCGTGAGCCAGTATATCTATTAAAATATAATTTTCGTTTCGAGCTATATAGCCCAAAGAAGAATAGCAGGGTTAATAGGTATAGAGAACCATGGACAAGCCATTCGGGGCAATAAACATCCAAAAACTTCACCAATTTCGTTCTTTTGTTCCTTTTTGTTCTCTCCGTGGCATCGTTTGCATGGAAATCGAACTTAATGCCCGGAGATGGAAGTCACGCCCGAAGGAGATCGCCGTTTCGTGCGATGTTCGAAATAGCGGCGTTGATCGTTTTTTTCATTGTTCCTGGGCCATATGTCGGGAATAAAGCCGACTTCCGTAAAACGGGAAGTCATTTAAATTTAGGCTGTTTACGGAATTTAAGAGGCGAACCGAAACAGAGGGTGGAGAGGGTGACGCTCGCTCCGACTAATATATTCCAATTTTACGTCCATTCCGAGCTTCTACGAATTCTCTGGATCCATGTGTATTTTTAGTTTCTTGCACGAAACCTTTTCGCTTCCAAAACCAAATAAAAAGACACTTTCGGTAACACGTTCAACAATATATTGAATCGTCAAATTGCCCTCCCGCAAGAAATAAAAAGTGTTCTTCCCCTCTGTAATCGTTATATATAATAAACGGAATTTTATTGCACTTTGGGGAAACTCAGCGATGCAAAAATTCACAGAAACCGGCATTTCACAGCAAATTCACGCAAGAACGTATAAAATACCCGTTGAAATATTTACAGCAAGTCTCTGCTTGGATCCTGATCTTTCAATTAGTTTCATAAAAATGTGAATTTGCATAGATATCTGTACGATCCAATAATAAATATGTAGAATATTTTTGTTCTTATCCATTATGACTGGAGAAAATAGAAACGTAAGGAAATATATATGAGAATGGCAAGACTAAAAGGGAAAATAAAGAAGAGAAAAAGGAAAAAATATATGGTATATGTTCGATCGAAATAGTTCCATTTGCTGATGACCGGATACTTCCGGAAGTACGTTTCGAGTGGACGATGGAGAAGTGGCGGATTCGAATTCGAACGACCGCACGGGGAGCCGAGCAATATATTTTCGAAACTCGTTTTCCAGCTAGCGGGAGAAAAAAAAAGGACAATGAGCTGCTCCGGTGAGGCCCGGTCTCGAGTCCTAATTATACAGCACACGCCAAATAAATGGGCATCGTTCCTCGAAAGCACCGTTGCCTCTCGGCAGTCGAATGCTCCTCGGCTTCTCGTAGCACATCTAATGATAAGTAGAAGACCATATGGCGAATCCTTTTGCCACCAGTCAAAATCGCCAGGCACCAAGTTGCACGACCTTCGGACGGACTCTTCGCGTCACGAACCGATCCTGACATTGTTTAGCGTGGTTATAGCGTAATTTGAGTCATCGAAACTTCGACATTTTAACATTCAGTTACGAAGAAACAAACTTGCCGTACATCGTGAGACGCGATTACTTTTCTACGTAATTAAGAATAGGAAAATCTCGCTTCCTTTCCGGTTCAGCGAGAGGAAAAATCAATAATGAGGAAATGATTCGAATAATTCCTTCGAAGGTTTATTTGACTCTGCGAGGAAGTATTACATAAAAACTAGGAAAATAAACGACAAAATAACTTGCAGAAATAAAGTATGCATATCATCGAAGTACAATAACAACAAGTGAGAAAATATCATCGTCGAAAATGTCAAGATATAACGAATTAAAGTTCAGCGAAGAAAATAGATCTTGACTAATTCGCTTAATCGTACTTTCAATAACGAATCTTTAACCCAATTAAATAGCAGTCGATATTTAGAAAATGTCCAGGACAAATGCAAAAATCTTTCAGATTTGAAAATATTCTTTTGGATATCGAGAAATCGGATTCAAAGCGTCGTTTCACAAGAACCGATAATCAAATCCAAAACATCGTTTCACGAGATCTGATGGCTCGAATGCAAACGCTCTCAGGAAATTAGGTTCGAACGGTTGCTGTCCGCTTCACGAGTTTAAAGAGAAGCGCGCGGTTTCCACTTACGTAGAAAATTCATCCGATAAAATCAGAGAAACGCCTGGTTACCGCAGTCCACCGCTGGTTTTCACCTGCTTTCCTATCTTTACCACTGTATTAGTTTATGTACGTGTGTGCATTTATCGCCTGTCATCTTAGTCCGCTAATGCCCACGGAGAATCCACCTTTCTAAGTGACAGGTGCCACATTCTAGACAGAATCGTTTCGGTTATACTCGAAAATAGCACCACACAGGTAATAAGCTTTAATTTCGTTTACAATGAAAATGCATAACGAATATCCATCAAATCCGATGTGTTGGCGAAGCGATATCGAAGAACCAATGAAACTGCTGAACACGATTCAAAATTAACGAAGATTCCGTTGATTATTATTGACTTCGCTTTTAACCGAGATTCTTGCCATTTTTCATCTATGTCAATTTGTTCTTACTACAAAAATATTTAATCGCGAAATTTGTATTTTTGAAAGATATCGCTCTCTAAAGTTTGTGCTCTTTAAAATATTACCATTCATCCTAATTAAATGTCGCCTCTTTAGCAATCATATATAAAATATTGTACAAGCAATAAACGCGTCCATCCTGAGAAAAGCACAGGTAAAGTTAAACTTCGATAAGAAGAATCTGTATCTTTCCAAGTACACACAAAATCTTTTAAGATGATAAAAAAAATCGTCTAGATAAATACAAATCTCATATCCTCCTGTTACTCGCTTTGTTCCGCTGGATCTTTAAAAAATACAATTCTCGATCGATCCCTCTCGTAGAAGCCTAATTGAAAACGAATAATTCTTATCGTGGTATCCAAACATCCCCTATAGGTATCTGCCTTCCGTTCGAAACCACACGCATCGTCTCCATCGTCTCTCCAGCGGTTCGATCGCTGTCCGATCGAATTCACCGCACGAATCAACGGAAAGAGACTCGAAAAGCCGGGGAATCACCAGAGACATCGTAAAGACTTGTATTTTAAAGACATCCCGGACACGTTACAACGGAGTTTGGCCACGCAATCACGTAGCTGTGGGAAACGCCGGTAGCTTCCACAAAGTTCCGCGTAAAAGTAAGCTCGGCCCTCGTAAAAAGGAGGATTCGAACATGAAACGATCCAAGGGGTTGGCCGCTTAGGTGACACCACCGTGCCAAGGGTTGTCAAACCCCTCGAGATCCACCCCCACGAAAGTAACCCCTGCAGCCTGCAACCCAGTACGCTCCGATGTTCCTCCGCCGGCTCCGTGCAAGGAGACCCCCATAAGAATCGGACCGAATGGACCTACGCGTTTCTTTATCGCGTTACACTAACCGAATTTCACAAGATGGCAACGCCGAACCCGTGTCCAACGTTGGACGCCGCTTTTTCCATGTGGAATTTCATTTTTCGATGATGTTCTTGCATGGTCCCCCGCTTTTTTTTTTGGTGGTGATCCTTTAAGAGATCGAGTGTTGAAACATCGAAAATGGATTTTAGAGCTTGATTCTGATGACGAGAAAAGATTCGTCGATCGTGATGTTTATAAAAGTTGATTCCGCAAAAATTTATATTCAACGTCGCCGTGTGGAATTTTAGATAACTTTCTCTCGTGACCACTCATTCGGTGATTACTTTCCTAAGGAAAGATCAACCAAAATATTAAAAGCGAATCTTAGATGTATTTCTATTGAATTTGCGAAGAGGATTTTTGAAACGTCTTAGCAAAGCTGTGCTTTTGTATTGGATAAGTATATTTTTAGAAATTTGAAAGCGTAGAAGAGAGTAACGTAAAATAAAATTCAATTCTATCTATAAATCTTTTATGTATTTTTAAATGCGATTCAAAGGAAGATTGAATTAGAGAAATAACTGAGGAACAACTCGGTAAGAAATACAGAACTATTTTTAATATAGCGGAATGACAAATAACATTACAGCGACGCGATTATTCTAAAATTATACCTATCTCAAAAATATAGAAATCTGTACGATAAATTTACGATGTAGCTTCAATTTTCACAAATCCAATCGAGTATCCAAAAATTCCTTGAAGGAGCTGCCGGTTTCACTTCGTTACTGCGTTAATCGATACGATACCGCACTTTACAACCTCCTTTTGTTCCAAACAGGCCGACAAGACCTGGTTACCTTTTTTTTCCTTTGCTTCGCAATTAACGGTACAAACAACTTGGAGTACGTTTTAACAGCACAAAAAAAGAAAGCGAGAGAGAAAAAAAACGAAGGAAAGGAAAATATGCAAACAGAGAGACGTGACACTGCGGAGAAGACTATCGAGTTCGACGCGTTGCTTAAAAGGTTATCTCGTCCTTTGTGAATTAGATTTTGTGGACTGCGCGAGACTGAAAAACTCTGAGGCCGCTTTCATCACAGAAGAGCCGATATCGTGAGCATTAAACAGATTCCATGGTATCAAAGAAAGGGAGAGAGACAGAGAGAGAAAAAGAAAGAGAAAGGGAGTGGTAAAAGGGTGTTATTAGGCTGGAGGGAACTGGTCAAAGGGAATGCAAAAGAACGAGAGAGGAGAAGAGAAGAACGTTCGCCCAGAGCATATTCCGGAACAAAGAGTGGCTGAGTCTCTGAAATATGCATCGACTTACCAGTCTGAAGGATATTCCAACGGAACCAACCCTCCCGCGAGAATATATACGAAAAGCACGATCGGAGGAGCCTCATATTTCCTGATTTAGGGTGAATTTAACTCTACCGAATCGCGAGAGGTTGCATTCCATCCGGAAGAAAACTGCGTACACCAGATATCCGAGGTAAGACTTTACGCGTCTATCAGTCCCTATAAATGATCCATATTGCGTGCTCGGATCAGAGAAACTTGTAATTTATCGTTATTTCGCCATGCTTGATCGAACCTCCGTATCCGCAAATTTTTCCATTCGATGATATATCTCTTTTATAAAAGTGTCTCTTAAATTTATATCGGGTTTTATAAATGTAAGATATTATATATCGGGCAAATAAAGGAAACTATCGGGTTTACGGAAACTATCCAACTTATTGATGTTACAAACCAACAGATGCATAAACCATGGATCTCCGAGTTTGTATTATCGTAGATTCGTTTTCGAAAGTTTCTGGAAACTCTCGCAACCTTCGCAACATTCTCGGAAAGCACGGTCAGATATTGATTGCCAGAATTAATCGTGACACGTGCCATGTCAGAATCTCTACGTATATGAACACTTCAGGAGCCACATTCGCGCAACAAACATTACTTTTCTCAATTTCTCCTAGAATTTGCTATCCCCTGTGTCATCCGCTTGCGATCTTTCATACATGCGAATCATTCGTTTCTACAGTATCGGACACCGATCGTGTACTCTAACGAAAGTGTGACGAAATTAAAAAGTGGATAATAATATTTGACTCTTCCGGCAAATAACATATCCGAAGACCAATATAATTCTCATAGGAATCTATGTATTTGACTCTGCCAACATAATCATACCCTGTACATCCAGCGTAACCGTAGCCTAAGCGTGTACTTCCGCGATTTCTTCGCAGTTAGTTCGCGTCCTTATCGCGCAGGCAATGGGAAAGGCTGAAGATGCCTCGGAATCAAGGAGGGATAATTCGGAGCAGCGGACGTTCCACGGACGAACGGACCAACGGACTGACGGACGGACGTAGAAACGAACGGACGGGGTAGAGAGTTGCTATAGAAACACTAATTCCGTCTCTGTCGTGCCAGCGGGCCGCGCTTGGCGATCCCTGCAGCCGAGGGAAGAAAAAATAGCGAGGGTGAAAAACCTGGGGGTGACTCAAATAAAAAAACGGATCAATATTAACTCTTTTTTCAGGGGCGGATGGCCCACCGGGTGGGGATGCCTCGGTTTTTACCCCTCTCTGTACCGCTCTTTTTTTTCCTAAGCTTTTCGCGCTCTATACATCTCTCTTTCTCTCTCTCTCTCTCTCTCTCTCTCTCTCTCTCTCTCTCTCTCTCTCGGTTACAACATCGCTCTCCCTTGCTCTTGCTACACATTTTCGACCCTTTTTTTTTCACCCTTCCAATGGGTCTTCGTAGGTCCTCTTCGTCCCGCCAACGACACGCACCGCTTCCTTATTCCTCCGCAGGCCGAACAGCACGAATACGAAATTAGCGAGCACGAACATCCTTCTCTTCCATTTTCTTCCACTTTCTTTCGATACGGCTTCGATATGCTTGTTATGCTCTGGGTGGTTATCAGGTTATCCGTTGAGAGCGAAATGTCGTTGATGAAAAATTTGATTTTTACGTTCGACGCTGCGAGCTTGAAGGTTCTCGGGTAATTTCATTTCGTTGATTCGTTGTTTCGTGGCAGGATTCCTTGGAAATTTGTACGCGGAAGCTGCGATTGATAGGCGTTTCTCGAGAATTGATCATGTGCGTTTTTAAGTACGGTTATCGTAGTGAAAATTGATTTCTTCTTGATAGGAAGTTGGGTTAACAGTTATCGTGGGAAGTTGGGAAGTTAGGTCTTTGACTAACGTTGAAATTGCACGATCAGCTTTAAATAGAGAAAACTAATTTCTCTAAATATTGGAAAAAAGGAGATATATTTTAATGTGAGCATAGGATGAAAAATGCGATCGTATGGAATGATATGTTTATGTACGTGTATCGAGTAGCACGTATTTATTCGGTAAAGGATGGCGATTTAATAGTGTGCCGCAGTCCAAAATACTCGATAAAGATTGATGTATCGCCTGGTATCCCGATGTTCCGCCACCGAGGGATTCGCGCACAAAGAACCTATCGATATAACAAATAGCGAAATACAATTTGTTCCTCGTTTCTTAAATATAACGACACGTGTTGCTATAATCTGCTATAATCAATTCGAACGATTAATCCACAAATTTGATAATCTTACGAATTACCAAACGTAAGGAGAATTTTCCGAGTACTTTAAATTTTTATTTAATCAGAGACTTGTTAAAACGATATGCATTTCATATGCATGCATTTGAAAAATTCAAGCCACTCTTCCTGCATCAAGAAACCTAAACGTCAAGAAGAATAGTCGTAAATTCACGTTCACACGACGGGTCTTCAACACCGAAACCTCCAATGTTTCCCTTACGTTGAAACATCTCGTTTCAAAAATTCCCGCAATTGAGGGACTTTCTGCAAAAGGTTCTCACGAAACAAAATGAATTTCGAACGAATTTCAAATGAATTGAATAAATCCCATCACATTTAGTTGCAGTAGTCTTTCAATGTTAGCTACATTCGAATGTCATAATGCCTCTTCAAGAACTTGGTTCTTCGTATTTACGAAATGACCGAAAACTTCATAACGATTCAGCTACTTGGCGAGAAAAGGATCTAAACGGCCTTCTTTCAGAAAGCTAGTCGATTATCATTTAAATCCTATCAAAGCGTTAAGCACAAGAAGGAAACAGAAAAATCCACGTGACAAAGTGGAAACACCCTCGACGCACATTCATCATCCTGTAACGCAGCATCAGCCTGAAAAAAAGAAAAAAAAAAATGAGAGCAGAACGGTGGCCGAGTTTCTTGAAGTCAGTGAATGCGTCCTTGACTTCCGCGGCCGACCCTCTGCAACCCTTCTTTGCATTCAGTGGCCTCGAAAAGCGTACCCTTTCACCCTGCGCGCGCCCTCGCCTCTATGACCAAAAGAGCCCCAAACAAACAGGCATTTCCATGGTTACGCGCAATTACCAGGGTTGACCAACGACTAACTACCCGGCCTTTGAGTTTCCACCTTGAAGAACGAGCACCGCTAAGCAAATCGGTCAGGGGTCTCGAAATCGAACGCGAACGCGCTACGCGGCAGAAACGGGAGACCGAGAGAGGCAATATGCAGTAAATTCGCGCGATCACGCGTGGCCTAGTTTTGATCTATTTCCTTGCCGGTTCCCGTACGAGCATCCTTTTTATGGATTACATTTATCGGGCAGGAGGGAAAGGAGTGCCGCAGCGTCTCGCCTCGCCTCGCCTCGTTGATATAACCGAACAGAATGCGAATTTACACCACTCTTGCTGTTCCTCGCGTTGGAATTTATTTGGGGATAGAATGTTCTTGGAGAGAAAAAAAAAGGAACAGGTGGAGTTCGAAAGGATGATATGAATGAGAGGCGCAGATGAAATTGTTAGAGGTGAGTCTTGGGTTTGCTATACCGGTAAACAGTTCTTGTGATTTTGAACAGAATAGGACCTGGATTGGCAACTCTATAATTATTGACGAGGGTATAGAGATCTTTGTGTAAAACTGGTGTACAAATTGGTATCGGCAAATGGAAGCTGTATTGTTGGTTTTATAATCATTGCAGTCATTATAATCATTGTGTCATTGCGGTGCAGGGTATAATAGAGCGATAAAGGTACGATCAACTATGGAAGCATTGATCGGAGGAAAATTTGTTCCCAGAGGATAGAGTTACAGTTACAGTTTTGCCTTAAAGTTCTCTTTCCTCTTGTGTCATAATTAGTTCAGTAAATTGAAGTTCTACCGTGCTTTTACTGGAATACTGAAACATTGCTATATATGCCTGCCTTTTATAATACAAAACCAGTTTAGTTATAGTGATTTATACGATACACATACGATAAACTTACATTAGATGCAGATTACGATAGGTGCGTGTAAAGAATTATGGATAGTTCGAGTACTAAATACAGTAGAATATACCAGAGCAGACAGTTTTTATTAATAAAAGCAAGATGCTATAACGATCACGGGTTTATTCCTTTTATGTGTGTTAGAGTGTGTATGTCTTTTATTCAGAAAAGTTTGCTCAAGGTTTAACACGTATATATTGCATAAAAGTTAAATAAATTAACTTGATATTATCTTTGTGTTATTTTGTACTATGTGTTATACTTTACAACCTGAAATTGAGTAAACTATTGCGTTCAGATAGAGCGATGCTGATTAATTTGCAGAATACAGGTCATTGTTTTTCTCATTCGACATTGGCATGGTTTCGAAGCCACAGACCGTGAACAAAGGACATGAGGCCTGTTTTAAAAACAACAACAACCTTCAAATGGTTAACGCGTATCCATCTATAAAGGGGTGATGCTCACTTTACAATATTTCCCTTTGAAACTCTGCAACTTCAATCTCAAACACTCACCCCGTTAATAATTTCAACAACATATTTAAAATATCTAATATATTAAGAATATTAAACACATCGCGTTAAAAACAAGTAAATATATCTATAACTAGAAAAAAATTATATCAATCGTTTGAAAATAAGAGGAAGAACATTACATGCAGCGTGTTCTTCGATAAAATACCATGTCGTTGTTAAAATAATAAGATTACAAGGGAAGAACGTATGAAATATCGAAATAAAAAGGAAACGTCGCTAGCAGAAATTCCTTGTAGCTCTCGCTGTGAACAGATTGATTTCAAAACGGTTGTTGACCTTGGACTTGAACACATTTGTGCATGTCGATGGAATTGATGCCATTGATTTTTTTTTCTGCGGGACTACTACAGCTATGAGTCTGTAAAGCGAACGAATATTCCTGATTCTCCCCACCATATATTCACTATACGTATATTCGCTGTATATATATATATATATTCGATTTTTCGTCCATATAATAAGAAGTTCACGTTGTAATAAGTAGATTCAGTCTGTAGTTTATTTAATCGGACATTAACTAAAGCTTCGTTCTATTCAATGGAATTTTCGTACGTACTCGAGATTCATAAAATGCAAAAAAACCAGAGACGTGCTAATCTAAAACGATCCACGTTTCAAGTGACAACAGATATTTATAAACATGATATTAACGAATATTAAAGAATTACGAAAAACAAATATTACAAAAGAAAAAAGAAATAAAAAACATTTTTCTCACTCTTTCGTAGTCGATACAGCATTTTAAAAAAATTAAAAGAATAAAATTTCCAATCTTCCTAAAGATTAGACGAGTAAAATGTCACAATCGTCGGAAATATTATATTTTTCAGGGATTAAAAGAATAGGGCTCCGTAATCCTTCAATTTTCAAACTTTCAAAGAGCAAAAAAAGAAAAAATATAATGTTCAACAATGGTTGGAAAATTCGAGTTTCCCCAAAAATTAAAAGAATAAAATTCTGCAGTCGTTGCACGCCACAGATTAAAGATCGTTTGCATCCGAAAGATTAAAAGAATAAAATCGCATAAGCGTGGCTCTAAAACTTCTCCAAAGATTAAAGGAATAAAGTTCCGCGATCCTTCAAGTTTTCCACAGTCACGGATCACAGAAGCTTGCTTTCCTTTTAAATAAATTCTCGCTACGTGTGATTTGCAAGTGATCGGTGGTCGGACACACCCTTCCCGCGTCTTCTCTCCTCTGCAGCGTATCTCGAAGGCCCGCTATGAATTCCTCACAATGGAACGCTTGTATAGCGGATATTTTATCGTTTATGGGTGGGTACCATGGTGTACCAAGGCTGATTTACATAATAGTGTCCGATACCGAAGCATACGACTTACACGAACACCTATACGTAACCGCGACTCATCGTGATTTATGCGCGGACACATTCCTCCATTTCGTAACAGCCAGCAATTTCTTGCATTTCGCCGTTCTTCTTACGAAATACAGACAAACCATTTCGCGGTGGGACGTGATTAATCGAAGAACGAGCAGAGTCGATCGTTATTCCGGTATAATTAATCGTATGCAAATCATTTGAACGAATCAAGGGCGTGATTTATTCGTGACGCGCGACGAGCAGATGTAACTTGATTCGACGCTGCCTCTCACGCCCAATGATTCCGAGATTAATTCAGCGAACATGAACGAGCGAATAGGTGGCCTCGTTTAAATATCGCCACCCTTAACAGCATCATAAATTAGATAAACTCGGTGCAGCTGGTGACTGATTCCACCGTTCGATCGCATAGTATTCGATTTCACTGGTCAGTGGAACAGCGAGGATTTTAACAGACGCGAAGTTAGTTCTCAGTATTTTGGATGTAGGTGAAATGTATCAGAAATAGGCGCCTAAATTTTGATGGAAGGTTCGTATAATCATAAATACAACTGAAAATGCTTCCTTGTTTTAGATATGTATAAATAGCTTTTCGAGTATTTTTTAAACTAAACTCTCGTTTAAATTTATCCAGCTAAGAGCAGTAACATGTTCGAACATATCATCATTTTTAACTTTCCAAGCAAATCCAATAACTTCAACCGAATTAAATTTAATCCAAAAATCATTAAACCTTCAAATAACTACAGTTTCCGAAACAAATCTCGTCCCTGTTACCTGATCGATCCCTATTCTTAAATGGTCCACTCGTTCAACCTATTTCCCTTAAACCATCCCCCGGCTCCCAAGGAACTTTGATTACAATTCTTCCGCGAATGATTCAACATCAACGACGTCCAACGACCATGGACCTATCGTCGAAGAGGGGTTAGACAAGAGAGGAAACAATGAAGGGAGGAAAGACGATGCGAGGATACGCCGGAGTAGAAGCGAGAAAGGAAGAAGAGGAGACGCAAGACGAAGGTATCGCGGCACGAGTGTCTCGTGGCTGTAATTGCTGCTCCCGAATTAAATAAAAAAAAGGAAGAAAGCGAGAAAAGAGGAAAAGAAGGAGAAAATAAGACGAGGTCGAGGAGAAAAGAAAAAGCCGCTGAAACGAGCCTGCGACTCGGCCCCTCCTGGTCTCTACTCTTCCTACTCCGGCCGATGAAGGGTCGGAGTCGTCGCTGGTGCTCCGGCATATCATTACCCTCACTCTAACCAACGATCCTCCCCTTACCCTTCGTACCACTTACCATTACTCTCTCTCTCTCTCTCTCTCTCTCTCTCTCTCTCTCTCTTTCTTCTCCTCGCTATATCCAGCTCAGTCTATTCCCGTCTTGCTCGGCTTCTTCTCCAGGGCTCTCTTCACCCTTCCATCTCTTCTCTTGCCGGTAGCAACCCTCGGCACTTCGATTCGCGCGGCCTCCAACCTCCCTCTACTCGGTTCGTCGGCCCACACCGGGGGCAATATCGCCGCCCCTGCACACTGGATACATTACGGCTGCGTTGCTTAATTACGCAAGATACTTCTTCGAGGGGGGATCGCGCGTGCTACCGTGCCGCTCCCTTCTCTTCTTCACCCTTCTTTCTGCTCTATCCTTGCGCACAAACCACCCACACCCAACGAACGTCGCATCGTCGATGCTAAGGGACCAGAAGGAGAAGAGCACCACGGGCTACGGTCAAAATATTTCCTCCTCGTTCCTTATTTCCTCGCCTTCTCCGTCCGCTTCAAGGAATCTTCCTCCTTTCACCGCGTAGCTCCAGACGAGCAGGATGACAAAAACAGATTCGCGGGTCGAAAGAAGAAGCGAAATTAGTTTGTTAACGCTCGCTACGCCACCCTTCGGACTAAAGAAATTCGCGGATCCGCGGCTTGCCAATTATCGTACACAAGTTTCTACTTTCTGTCGTAACGGGGTTCTGTGGCTTGCGGGCTAAATGAGGGTAAGTGGTTCTGCTTGTGGATGCTTCGCGGTATACATGTTGGCAGGTTAATTAGATGTCGGATAGATGTAGAGTAAATAGTAATTAAACTGGCTGGTTTAGAGATATTGGGGTGTTTACTATATCGGAGTTTTATTGGTAAAATTATTTGTTACAGCTTATTAGTAAATCAAGTTATATATATACTGTGGATACAGAAAGTATGTATGTATATTGGCACGCCGTTGTATTTTTTAAAAATGTTTTTAATTACTCATATATCCTCGATCTTCAAATCGGTTAATAAACGCAGATTCTGATTCTCATTCTTTTAACAGATTTATTTCCTATACCCTGTGTATTTAAGAATTTCGTTTTGAAATTAAAAACGGGTTGTTATAATAACAAGTAGAATATACGACACGTTATAATATTGTCAAACTCTCGTACAATTTTCTCAGCCACTTTCCATTGTGTTCCAGTATCATCGTTCTAGCGCTCCATTCTCGTTCTTCTGCAAAACAAAAGATCTCCTCCGCAGCGCATGATATTAGACTAAATAATAGACTAGACGATGCAAACAATGACCAAAGTATTCAGAAAAATCTACATATATAACCATGAACAATTTCGTCTCACACCGTGTCTTTTCACCCTTGTCACTGTTCCAAAGACTCGGTAAATGCGCTGGATCGGCGGAAAAAAATTAAAAATTAAAATTACAATTTCCCCTGAACAGTGCCTGCTTGGCGAAGAAAAGCGGAAGGAAGACAGACGGAAATGGAAGAGACAAACGAGAAGGTAGCGAAGAAAGACGAAGCTGAGTGAGGAGGGGGTGAGCCAATGGCGACAGAACAGGGTGAAGAGAGTGCTCGGCATAAGGCATAAAAAATAATGCGCGCGTAAAAAGGCGACGCCCGCTTTCGCGACCAAAAAAGGGTACGGCAGAGGGAAAATATTCACGGTTTAGTAACGGGCCATGAATAATAAACCGAAGGAGTAACGCGATACGAGCGAGGTCAGATGAGAGCCCATTAGCGGATATCTTGGTAAAAGTGTCCTAGCAGATACAAAAGGTGTTCAATTATAGAACACTTTGTCCGTCTTTGACTTCGATTCACTTTTCGAACGTTTCACGTCTTGATCTATTGTTAAGCTTCCCGTTGTCTTTCCAGCTGGCTAAGTGAAACGCTTTCCGATGAAAGCTTCCTCTTCTATGATCCGAACTTATGAACACGCGCAAAATGTTGTTTTTCAAATAAAACTTTAACTGCACGTACAGTAGCTTTTAGAAATATTCGAACACCCGTAGAAATTATTACGTTTAATATATTACGTGTGTTATACAAAACATTTTGGAATTTCATTAGCACTGTAATGAAACTCGACTAACATGATGATGTTGATAAAGTTTGAAACAAATCTGAAGGTATATATAGAAATTACAAGAAATTTAATACAAGTACTTGGTGCAAGTATACATTTGCCGTGAATGTCTCGTAAGTTTAATACATATTTTCATATTGGTTTCGAATTTTGATCGATATGATCACTTCAATCGTGTCTCGCTACATCGCTAATGAAATTTCAAAATGTTTTACATAACACAGACAATATACATCTAACACCAAATTTTTCTACGACAATGGTCGATCCACTTTCACGATCCACCATAAACCGTCGCGCCAGAATCACACGCATTATACGTCTTTGATTTCTCGCAGTAGGTACAAAGTCAAATATAAATAACACGGAGAGGTTATCTGCAAGAAGCTGGTTCGTTTCCCGTTCCCCGGTAACGCTTCTTTCCTTCTCTGCCTATCAATCCGCTCGACCATCCTTCCTACTTTCTTTCCTCGTCTCTCTTTCCTTTTCTCTTTTCACCCTTCCTCCTACTTATCCTTTCAACTTCTTCAGAGCAGTGAGAAGATGTACGGCTCGATACCCTACGGCCAAGTTGCTCCGCAGCACTCGAGAAGTCCACCCCAAAGATTTGATCAGGAAAAAAAGATACGCGGTCCCGGGTGGGTCGAGGGGCGAAGGGCAGCCCGAGGGGCGAGGGGTGGGTCCCCTAGTTCTCGTCCGGAGCAGAGGGTGGCCTCGCGAAGCGCCTGGCCCGCCGCACCCCAAGCGCTATGAAAAAAACTTGGCTACCCCCTAACGATTTTTTTTCTTCAACCCCATCTCCACGCACACTAATTACGTTTTTAAGCGAAATTACTTGCGAGACCCGGGCGAACGCGCCGCGACCAGCGCCTGATACTAACGGTTCAGACCTGTCAGGGATACGCAGCTCTTAGGGGGGGTGTCAGCGATGCTCGTGCCGTCAGCGGGCTAAAATATCGCAGGGGTGCAGGTTTCTTTTTTCTTAATTTTTTTTTTTTCTCTACTGACTGAACGGGAATAGAATATATTATAGGAGAAGACTCTGGAGAGGTAACGAAGAGAGAAGCCAAAATGGGGAAGTGGGTTTCCCTTCTTCGTTCGAGGCAGTGGCCTTTCTAAAACACGCGAGGAGGATTACTTTTGATTATAAAATGTTAAATGGCGTCGCCGATCTCGTTATTCATCTAAATTTTATTCGTGCCGGCAATTGGCCCCGGAGCAAAGGTCGTGGAAGAATCGGCTGGGTCAGCGGAAAGTGGCAATCACAGCCAGCCTCCTCTTCTGATCCTCTTTATTCCGTCCTGCCACCCCTCGGTGATCATTGCCAGGATTTTCGTTTTTTCTTTTTTTTTTTTTTCATTAATTTCATTGGCTTCGTACTGTATCTGGCACGTGAAAGCCCCCCGCGCCTGTGGCTTTAATTCCTTCCCTTTTCTTTCTTAAACAGACCAGCTAGCCTTCTAGTTTTTCCATCTATATGATAATTGGAACCGCCGTGTCGTTTGAATTTTGCAACGTGTCAGCGTAACGATGCAACGTGTTTCTGTGTCCCCGGGACAAATTCTTTTTTTTTTCCCTCCTTCCGGCAACCCTTCCCAATATCGGTGGTCGATCGAGAGATGCAGCAGTTACGCGCATCTCATGAATAATTTCATCGCCTCTCTGTTTCTCTTTTTTCCTCGCTTTCTCTTTCGCTCTGGGTCGAGTTCTGTGGGTCGATCGGACGTTAGCTCGCGGGCTTTAGGTATAAGGGTGCAACCGGACCTAGGCTCGCTACAAATCCCTATAGATAAAAAGTCTGCACCCACCCTAGCCGCTATCACCCTAGCCGATAGTAGTGACTCACCCACGATCACCCAACCCATTTTTTTTCAACCCCTCAGTGCCACGGATCCGTGGGTCCGCGGCTGGAAGGGATGAATCCTTTCGCCTCGTGCCTGCTCCTTGTACCTTGCCGCTTCCGTTGCGAAGGGTTCGTCGAACTCTACGCAAAGGTTCCTCGTCAACTCGTTTATCGATGGAAACAGTGAGTGGTAACGGTAAGAACTATCGTTCGTTGGTATTTCTTTAAAACAGTGTCAAAGATCGTTCCTTTTATACGAAGACTACAGGCGAAAAATATGACGAGCAATTGTAAAATTCAATAATCAACCTCGTGTTACCAAAACTATTCTTTTAATTACTTATGGAATTACATGCACTGGATGGCGAAAATATCCGAACATTTGCCATAGAAATCTTTCACGTCCGTATCGTACGCGTTGTATAAAACGTCTTAAAATTTCATTAACGCTATAATAAAACACGACCATCGTGATTATATCGGACAAATTTAAAATCAATCCGACAATGTATATAGGTACTACGAGATATTTACTGTTCGAATACTTTTCCTGCGTATTTTTACGCGCTATTGAACATTCCAGAAATGGTTCTTTATTTAACGGTTTATCTAATGGTTTGAAATAAACAAAATTTTACAAATTCATCGCCTATTTTCAGGAGACTTGTATTTGTGTCCAAATGTAACAAGCTGTTGAAAATGGAGAGATTAACCAAAATGTACTTGTTATAATATCCACTGTCTTAAAAGAGACGATCTGTATACCTTTTGGTATTTTCGTTCGCATCATCGTTTTCATGGTAAGCATACAAATTGACAGGATTCGCCAGTTGCGTCGTTTATCCCCGCGAGGATTGAACGGTGATCGCCGTTTAAAAATTCTATAACGGCGAAGAACCGATCGATGAATGGCATATACACGCATGTGTACGCTAATCTACGCGTGTAGTCCTAACAAAATTTACACACGGCGGCAACAGACACCCTTTAACATCGTTTTTGGAACGCCCCAAGTGTTATGTATCCGTCCACCGCCGTGACACCCTCGCTCAATCGAGTGCGGATCGATTTGACACAAAAAGCCTGATATCCTGTGAAAGCGTACACCTCTCGAAAGCCACCCTGAAATCATTTTCGTGACGCTTCATCTCCATAACACGTGTCGACGCGGCTAATCATTTGCTCTACGCTATTTCGATAATCGTCAACGACACTGTGCGCGAGTGTATTTTTTCCTTAATAAAGATATTCTCGTTTCGCATTACACGCGGAAACCGTAAGAGGAAGAACAATGATAATTTCCAATTTTGTACAGGAAAGTAACTATAACATTCGCTACGTTATCAATCGATCTCGTTCAAGATCAATCAAGAACATTGTCCTTGCATTAACAAGACGTCTTAGCATCGAAAATTCTTACAATTGTGTTTAATAATTTTCCTTGAAATAAAGCTTAAAAGACACCTAATTCTCTATTCACCAAATCGAGCCACATTATGCAATTGTATCTTCAAACCAAAAACCTTTTGAATTCACATTTATTAGGAAACTTTTTTCTAACGACTGTCTAAATATCGAAACATCCTCTATATTACACTTTTTGACGCGTCCAACGTTGCTTCCACTCCTTTCCCGTTTACAAGACTCGTAAAACGCGGTACAAAATAAATTTCGGTAAAAGCAGAGTGCCAGAAGCTCGCGGTATGAACATCCTGCCGAGCCAGCACCACCTGAGTCCAAGAATTATGTACGCTTGTGGAAGGACGTTTCAGCTCTAACGCTGAATTTATGTACACGGTCCCATTCTTCTCGAGAAAGTGCCACCTAAGTAGCTCCAACTATAGTAAATTCTAAAAAACCAGGTATTAGTACTAATGAGAGAATCGTGTGATTCTTTCTCTTGGAGATTTTTGTCGAACGAAAGTGAGGAATCGCGAATCCCATACATTTCGATCTGCGTAAACAGGGAACGCGATGCCGATGCGTTTCAACGAAAAGCAAAAAGGGAACGAAAATGAGGATTGTAAGAAAAGAAACGAGAATATAAGAAAGCAACGTAACTTGCTTACTGTCCGAATACTTTTACAATTTCATATTTTATCATTATTTAATTCACCGCTTACTAAGCAGAATACGTTGAATAAATAAAATTAATGTCTCGACCAACTAGAACAAGTGTTCTAACGTATTAGAAAACGGTTAATACATATATATAATTCTTAACGAAAATCACCGTATTTCTTGCGTCTCTCCTAATTTACCTCCTAAATAAATCCAAGCCGTGATAAAAAATTGAAACGCTTAAAATGTTCGTTGCTGCCGAACAATTTTCCTTCGATCTGGTTTAATAGCGACTGAAATATCTGAGAGTCGCGTGGATGAAACGAGAAACAGGTTTCGCGAGTGCAGAGGAACGCGACGAAGGGAAAGAACATAGAACTGGAAATCCGGTGCAAGAACTGATTACAAATTTATAAAGAGATATATCTCGCGATGCGTGTCTCGCAAAGGGAGGGGTCCGCTGCCCTTTGGATTCACCTTTGACCTCTCACCCTGCCCCGCTCGAAGCGTTCTTGAACGAAGACGAGTCGTCGAACGGAGGCCTGTGCAACGAAGAGAAGACGAAGACGCCCTTCGGACGACGAGGAAGTGAGGAAGACGAGATTCGCTCGTGGACCGGCGAGGAAGGAATGGAAAGGAGCGAAAGAGGCGAAGGGGATGGGCTGATTGAAGCAGGCATGATGTTTAATTCAAAGAAACTGAAGACACGCCCCGCTAACTACGGAGCAAGCCGCGCCATCAACCCCGAAGAAGACTGGACCAAGAAGAGGGAAGAAAAAAGAGTTTGGAGAAAGAAGAAGAAAAGAAAGAGGAAAGACGCCGTGATCCTCTTTGCCCTCCTTAAATCTCTCTGGTAATTGCTTCCTTTCAACGAAGCATGACTTTACGCGTGGCAGTGCAACCTCGAAGACGCTATCGGCCTATCAGAAACCACGAAACGAACGAGACGAGACTCAGTCGAAAGTCAAACGACGTCGAATTTGAATTTCAAAGTTGCTCGTGTGCTAGAAGACAGATATAGGTATGTTGTATGTATATCGACGATCGATGGGAAAGCGGTGGATTCGATGAAAACAGAAGATGAAAACAGTTTTTGTATCTTCAGTTTCTAAGGTGTTGCTAAGGTTTACAGATTCAGCGATTCCGCCATCGCTACGAGCGCCTACCATTTTGTCTCGGGTGCAGCAATTACCGAGGTTGCATTGCAGACTTTCCTGTGCGCATGCCTTCCAGGGTGAAAGGGTTAAAGTCTGCCCACCCTTTGCTCGAAGGCTGGTCTTCGAGATCTGTAATTTCTTCCTGCCGTATTTCTCTCTTAAAGAATTATTGTTTTTCTTTCTTGTCTACTTTCCGTTTGGTATGAATTTTTGTAGGACTTTTGCCTTTTTGAAACTTTCTTTTGTGATTGTTTAAACTTTCGCTTTGATTTATTTCACGACGATACCGTTGCACACATAGAAACTGTTTCGTTCCACATCGGTTATCCATTCATTTTTATTAGATCGTCTAACAGTTTCCTAACGAGTTTGTAAAAGGTAAATTAAAAATTAATTATTATTACTCCTAAAATCGATATCGACAGCATTGATAGAAGAGGCATGAAAATACAAGATATCGTTTCACGAAAATTTAAATTAAATATAGTCACTATATACTAGAGATGCTCGTTTTTAATAATCGTAATAATAATCGTTTTTAACGCATTCCAACCAAAATTATTAATAAATGTCTGGACCAACGAAGCGCTGGGAAACTGCAAGGAAAAAAGTACGCGAACCTTTCGCGATTAATCGGATAACGGTACTCGCAGGAACGCCTCGTCAAGTCTAAAAATAAAAATAAATAAGTATCTCGAAGGGTTGAGCGGATTATAGGCGGCGAGAAAGCGCGTTACGTTCATTTGCAACCGCTCTTACTTTTCATCAAGCCCGACATTTTTTCCTTCTGTCTTTTTTTCGCTCTCATTTAATTCAAGCCAATCTTCACCCTCCGCCACCTTTCTTTCTGGTTATTTCTCCCCCCCCCCCCCTCCCCTTTTTTCCATCCTTACTATCGCGGTCTACGGCAAAAACTGACCCCTAAAACGTAGTCTAACTGCGAGTCGACACGTGGGTCGGGTCAAAGCATAGGCGCGTGCGTTTTGTTTCGTTAAAAACACGCGGGCAGAAAAAAAAGCACATGAAAAACTTGGCCGAGACAATGCGCGAACGCAGCTGGTTAAACGCGGAAGGGTTACTGATTAACATAAAAGGGTACCATTACACGACGCGAGACGCAATCGGATTCGAGGCGAACTCGTCTAACAAGCCGTATTTATACGCTGTTTTTGCGCTGAAAAAACACACACCGGCGCGGCGTGACCCTCGCCCGTGCGATCGGATACAGACGATCAAGTAGCGTCTATAGCTGCTTAAAGCAATTCTGGAGTAATTATGGTAGATGGTGGATGGTCGATTTGGTCGAATAGCTTCTCACGGTTAACGCTTACGCCAGCACTATACATATCGGTCTCCTCGGTTAAAATTCAATTTCTTAGTTCAATCTTCAATCTTCAATCAACCGTTTCGTGCTTTTCAAGAGATATTGATATTCTGAGTAACTATGTTAGAGATCATACGACAATAATTTAATTAAGTGCATAGTGGTAATTTCTTACATAGGAGATATCTTTCCTCGATGATATTGGAACTTTCTACAACATGGCTTTTTCATGCTAAATGTAGATAATAGTAACTTTCATTGTATCCATATGTAAATATAATTGTAGGGATTTTAATATGGGAAATGCAGTAATTAGTTGTTGTAATCGGATTGAAGTTGATAAAATATAATACGAATTATAATGAATATAATTCGTGAAAAATATAATCATAATATTTCCAAAAGCAACTCCATTCCTTCCATAATGATTTTTGTGCCGAGAACATAAATAAAAGGAGGCTGACGACGATGAACAGTCTGTCGACAATTTGTCATCGACTTTTCCAACGTTTCAACGTGACCGATCAGCCGAAAGGGCGCAACAATAGCAATAATCGGCCGGGCTACTAGAAAAGTTTCGAAAATCACTCCTCCGCGGGAAAAAAGGAATAAATCAAACAAAAGGATAAGAGCACGGCGGAGTCTGCGGTGTAAATCGAAAACCGACGAGAGGGTAGCTGAAAATCGTCGATAGAGTTATAAAAGTGGGCTCCGCGACCTCCTGCCACCCCTTCGAACGCACCCCGATACCACACGAGCACACACTGGGTTGCCTGTCCTCGAATACCGAACAATGCATTATTTATGTCTGCCTCCTAGTTATCTTCCTAGTATCGGAATTCGTTTGTGGTACCAAAGAATTGACGCTTCTACTCTAATCCATCATTTCTTAACGATATATAATATATATAATATATTAATCAATGAAACATTTAAGTACATATGCATATATGATGTACTTGGGTAAGAAAAAATTGTACAAATTGGAAAAGAAGGAAACAAATTAATTGGAAAAAATTAGAAGTACCATTCAGGTTGCTTGAAGAAAGGTCTTCAATAAAATTAGTATTTAATTAGTATTTACAATACGTATTAATATTTTCAATATACTCTTGTCGATGATTTTTATCAATTTCTAACAAGTTTGGAATTTGATAACTACCATTCTGAATTATCTTCAAATAACTTCGAGGTATCTTGATCAACCTTCCAATGGTTTTTAATTTACAGTACACCAGAACTAAAAGCTGGACTTTACGAAACCTGTGAAACGTTACATGTACAATGGTCAACAATATTTCTACGCGTAGAATTCTCCCGAAAAGTCTGTTCTTTCCTTGTTCCACTAATTTCGCCATTGCCCTCGAAATCAATCTTACAAATTTCTACGTAACGAATTCGAGAAAAACCGTCGCCGCGATCAGTATAACGTACAGGTCTTTCAGATTACAGAGCCCAGGGTGCTATTCTAATTTACCAACGTGATTCAATTCACCATACAAAGTCGATCTCTCGATACAATAAAGTTTCACCTTTCTACCATTCTATATGTATTTTTTCTTCCTTTTTTTTTTTTTTTTTGTTCTTTTATATCGTTCGGTTACTCTGATCAGTGGCGTCACAAAAGTGGAGGAAGAGGAGAAAAAATGGCAACGCGTGAAAGAAACCAGGAGAAGGAAAAAAATGTATGAACACGCTGGTAATACGAGTGAAAAGTGGTGCTCGTTAAATTACAACAGTTACCGAACTCCGATTTCGCAGTGAAGAGAAACCGACGAACGAAACGAAACCGCGTGTCAAGAGTGCGACGAAGAGGGTGAAAAGTAGAGAAAGAGGGTGGCTTTATATATGCATACGAGAACATTCAGGTGTCAATCAAGAATCGAGACCTTTCGACTTTGGGGTGTGAAAATCGGACTTCTGCCGAAAAAATTTACGTATTCATTCACGCCGCCACCAATGGAAAAAGATGGGGTATAAAAGAGAAAGAGAGTGAAAGAGGAGGCGAGTGAAAAAGAAAGAATTCGAGCGAAAAGTCTGTTTGCTTTTTTACCGCTCTTGACTTCATATTCGAGAGCATATTTTTTGCGCCAACCGTCACGTATTGTTAACGTCAACTTACTCGTCTTTTTTACTTTCTCTTTCTCTCATTCGCTTTTTTCTTTTTTTTTTTTTTTTTTTTTNTACGCGCTAACAAGAATTTTGTAATTTCTCTAGAATATCGTGTTCCCGATGAACGAATTTTGAACAATGCAGTTCGAAGGGTTGGGAAGATACGTTACGGTTGCTTCAGGATTAATTGCATTTATATCTTTTCTTTTATTTCGTTTATTTTATTTCATTTATTTTATTTCATTTATTATGATTATTTGATCATTAGCAACGAATTCAGCAATATAGTGGACAATTTAAATTTCATAACCGTTCCCAATAGATATAACGTTATAAAATCTTCAAAACATTCGCTTAACTTTCGTATTTCAGCAATCTTGGATTCTATTGTGTCGTAAATCATTAAAAACATTTCTATATCAATTTTTATTTAATGTATGAGAAAATTGTAGCTAGCAATTTAAAAACATTCGCAATCTCGTCATTAAACGAAGGTTATAACAAATATAGAAAATCTATTCAAGCGATCGTATTACGCATAAATTAGTAAAACTTCATTTGTTTGTATCTTTTTCAAAAACCTGTTACACGAAAGAAATAGAGGCTAATACTGCGATATAGCACTCTATATATTTCTTCGCCATTTTTTAATTGAAAAATATATATACATAATATGAGAAATATGAAAAGTCGAAAGATATTTTCTAATTATTCTGTCACGTTTTTGATACGAGACATTATCGGACAACGTATTTTCCCGAGTTAGAAAAGCGCATGATATACACGACCCGTTTGCCTTTCTCGCCTCGCCTCGCCTCGCCTCGCCTCGCCTCGCCTCGCCACGCCGCACCGCGCGTTTTCACACTTTCTGAATGCGGGATGAATATCGGTCTGGTTCGCCGCAAGTCGAGCATTATATCGCTTTTACATTTATAAAGCTGTCACACACCGACTCATGCGTCATTGTGAAAGGGGTATTATGCTTTAATAATGGACAACATCACATGTCAGATTCATCCGGTTGGATGGAAATGGTGCAAAGTTTATTTTGTTCCAGGACTCTGGTGTATCCAATCGCAACATGTCATAAAACATTTTGCACGATCGAAAATAATCATTTTAAATACAGCAATGACATCATCTGCTTGCACTCTAAGATATCTTTCGATTGTTCTTTACTCCCTCATCCTCGCCTTTGACTAAATGCAAGATAGATTTGATATTATATAGGACTTCGTGTCTCATGGTCTGAAATATCGACCTCGAAAAAGATCAGTATTTCTTACGCCCTCTTCGATTTGCTGCGGCGAATATAGGAATTGTATTCGACTCAACGATAAAAATGAACTTGGCATCTATGGAGCCTTATGCCACATGTTCTGTAATACCGACTATTCAGAGGTTTTGTTACGCTCCCTACAATTTGTAACATGATGTCGAGTGTAATTAGTCCGTTTAAACTTGCGCGCAATCTCATTTTTACCTGAATCCTCGTAACATAAACATCAGAAAAGGCTTTTAATTACTTATTAACAACAGTAAAATTTTTAATTTATAATAGTTAAGCGCTTAATTTATAATATTTAAACTATTAATTTATAATACTTTAATCATTAATTTATAACATTGTTTTTTCTATATTTCATCAGTGGTTTTAATTCATACCATTACTATACTGAATAATGACGTCGCATGTGACGAAAATGCTAAGGGCTTAAGTAACCCCAAAACGTGGAACACGAAAAAATACATGTTCTATTATACTATCTCTATGTCTTCACTAATGTATTAACACAATATTAAAAGATATCTCTGTGGTAAATAACATTAAGCTAATTTATTACAAATATCGCCGAAACGATGTTTTACCATAAAATGTAGCTAGCAGTTTAATCATATGTGGTACATATAAAGTTTTATTATTATAAATTCATGTGGATTCTTTTTAATATTAAAAAGGAATTTATTTAATAAATCTTGATTTAATACGACATATCATATATAATATTTAAATGTTGATTTAATACAATAGTATGACTGATATTGGAAGTATGCGTATAATGATAAATCAGCAACCTATAGAATATTGGAGCATGTGCCAAAATAAAATTAATTTCTTTAATTAAGTACCATACAAACATAAACATAAATATTATGTAAACATAGATACGTTCATAAACAGCAATAAATTAATGAATAATGCAATGATAAAAAAGTAATGTTAAAATAAATATATTAAAAAGATGAAACCAATATCTTTCTTGAATAATCAATTTTCCAGTGTACAAGATTAATGCTATGCAGACAAAAAGTGTTAAGCATCATTGATAGAAGCAAGATATTCGTTGTATCTCTTTTCTTGGACTTGCTGCAATTTCTGAAACTTCTTCATCTGTCCTTTACTGATTTCTGTACCATCAATATAATGCGTCGGTACACCCTAAACAAGACAGTTTTTTAGTTACAAAATGGAATATATTATTAGCTTGTCCGAAAAGTTTCTTTCGTTTTATAAAGAAACAACGGATGCATGACATTTTTGTTTCATATTATTTTATCGAATTACGTATGATCATAATAATAGAAACGAAACAAAATGGATCATACGTGATTCAATAAAATAATACAAAACGAAAGATGTCGTGCGTCTATTGTTTCCTTATAAAACGAAAGAAACTTTCCGGACAACCTAATATTATTAAGTAAATCTACGTACATTGCTATCGAATTGAGAATATTTATCTTTTTCTAGCTTAAATATCTCAGAAGGAGGAATTTTTCTCAGCGCTTCCTTTGCTGCAGCTTCCGCTTTTCTTCTTTCCTTCTCTAATGTCCTTTCCAACTCCACTTGCTTCTTATGAATCTTCTCTTTTAATAGTTCTTCTTTATTTACTAATTTAATTTTACAAACTTCTTCATTACTATCTTCCAAACGAACTCCAATATTTGGTAAAATATCATCACGTAATGCATCACATTCCTCAAGAATACTACTAGCTTTCAAAGCTTTAGCATGATTTCTTACTTTCTCACGGAAAGTTGCCAAAATTTCAAGGTACGGCATAACGACCTCTTCAACCTTTAATAAAATTTATAACAGAGAGTCAGAACATAAATAAAGAGAAAATAAATGTATATAAAACATACATTTAAATTCGCGGTATTGCTGTCAACTGGAAAACCAATACCATCATGCGATGATATAACCCCAAATATAATAAACATTTTTGTAATATAAACTGCGACATCTCTAAGTAATAATGTATTTGGTTGTTTTATTTCTTTCATGTAAATATTGCAATGTGTCACAAGATCTCTAACAGCATCAAGCGCACTTCTTGTATCAATATTGTCTGTAATAAAATGTGTCTTAAATTTTATTAACGTACAAAATAATATAATAATATATAATTATATAATATAATATGTATATTAAATTATATAATAACAAAATATATATTAGGTATACAATTACAGTGCACAATATTTATAAATGTTCACTTACCACATAATGCGTTATGTACCAGGTCCCTGGCATGATAAAACTTTTCATTTAATTCCACTTCAGATTTAGTCCATTTAGTAAAAGTATTAATATTTGTCTCTGAACCCAAAGATCTAATTTTACATTTTACGTTTAAAAAGAATTCCTATAATACGAATAAGGTGTTGTACATACATTACATTATTAAATTTATGAAAGATTCATAAAATATCATATAACAAATAGTTATATTTACATTTAAAAACTTTTCATATTGAATGGCCATATGCATGGTATCATCACTGTAATCTAATGTATCTTTCCATGAATGCAAAAGAAATGCAAGCCTAAGTTGTCTTGCTGAGTGCTTTTTTAATGCATCTTGTATAGTAATGAAATTTTTTAGTGATTTTGACATTTTACATCCTGCTATGGTCAAATGACCAGAATGAAGAAAATATTTAACCCAATTAGATTTATTATAGTATGCTTCTGCTTGTGCCATTTCATTATCATGATGGGGAAACTTTAAATCTATCCCTCCAGTATGAATATCTAAACTTTCTCCACAAATTATAGATGCCATAACTGAACACTCTATATGCCAACCAGGTCGTCCTTTACCCCAAGGGCTTTCCCACCAAGGTTCTCCTTCCTTTGAACACTTCCAAAGTGCAAAATCAGTTGGTGATCTTTTTTCAGATGCCTTTGAACCACTTAAATCTCCTAATAAAAATATTAAACGTTATCAAAAATTAATACATTTATTTTAAAAAAAAAAGAATTTTTACCTTCTCCTTCTTGCAAACTCGATGTATCACCATATGCTTCTGGGACAAGTTTAGCATAATAATGTTTATCCTGCTTATCAAAGGTAGCAACATCGAAATATACAGAACCATTACTTTCATATGCAATTCCATTTTCTATAATTTTTTCGATAAATGTTATAATTTCGGGTATGTATTCACTAACTCTTGTTAAAACATTTGGCCTTAATATCTAATGAAAATTTCATTATCAAGCTTTCAATATAATTAATAAATATATATAATTAAAATCAAGAAAATATACTTAATATTACATTTAAAGAATCCATATCTTTGTGAAATTCCATTTCCCAATGTTGTGATAATTTGGTAAAAATGGAATGTTCTGTAACTGTAGCTCCTTTCGTTTTATCCAACCATTCTGCCAAAGGATCTCGTGCTTCTTTTAATAATAACTGTATCCATAGAAGTTACAAAGATAGTATCTTTAGATAAATTATTAAATAAAATTAATAAGAATATTATTAATATTAAATAATGACATAGTCGTTACTTATAAATTTATTACTTATACTCTAACAATATGAGAAAAATATATATACATCTTGATATTCCTTCATTTTTTCTTCATCTTTAAGCTTTACTACGTTTTCCAGATTTTCAATAGTTTTTTCCACATTGCACAACAATGTCTCTAGCATATATTTTTTATCTGCATCATTCGTGTTCTTCACAGTATCTTCAAAAATACACATTACATATTTTGCATCATCCAGGATTTCATCAAGAGTATGATTCTCTTCTATATATTTCTCATATAAGTAATTTTGTCTGGCTCTCTTTATAATTTTATCATCTATATCAGTAATATTCATCACATATAAAATATCGTACCCAAAATAATCCGATAAGACACGCCTTAATATATCGAAAGATATATATGATCTAAATAGTAACAAAAATGATAACAAATATATAAAAAATTAATATTATAATCTATAGCATTTTAATAAGATAATATGCATTTTTTAAATACATAATTTTATATGCAACTATGTACCTAGCATGTCCCATATGTGATGCATCATAAACAGTAGGTCCACAACTATACCATAATATATGATTTCCAAATTGAGGAACAAATATTTCTTTCTCCCTAGTTAAGCTGTTGTATAACTTAAGAACCGAGCTGCCTTTTCTTTCTGGTGGCATCCAAGATGGTTGCAATCTCTTTGCCATTTTTAATCTCTAGAAACTGGAAATATTCAAAAGTGATGAAAACTATAAAGTATATCTTATCTATCTCATTACTTCTGTTCTAAAAAATAAAAATTATACAATTAAATTTACCTCTTTATGAAAAGCTTTACTCAAAAATATTTCAATACAAAAATTCTATGTACAATTATTTTCAAAGAAATGTTTACACAAATATACAAAGAAAGATTGTCAAATAAATATCACGTGTCTAGAATTCTGTTGCAAATTTTTGGTCGCTTCCATATACATAATTTTTTCAATATATTCGCGTATAAGGTATTTAGTATTAATTTTAATATATTTCTCTTAATTTAATTAAATAATATAAAATACTATTCACATTAACTATCATTAAACTCTTAAATGATTCACGTTCGATATCCAAAAAGACACGAGGAAATCGTTGTATGTACACATCAGTGCAAAAAGAGCGTTGGCATTGTGACGTTGTCTAAACTTTCTATTATCTCTGATCTCCAATGCTTCTACTCAATCTTCAATATTATGTTGCAAGAAACAGTTTGATGTGATAATATTTGAATTGTTTGTCGTAAAAGTAATTTATCTATTTTAACTATAAACCATACGTAAAAAAATAAGTAAACTTCATGTATAAATAATTAGTCTTTGCATACAAAACTTGCATTATCCTAACCTAATTAACAGTTTGAAATGTAATGACTGTAATGCTTTACAATATATACATATACGTATATATACAGAGTATATGTATACTAACTGACAGTTTTTGACCGGATGTATATTCTTAGTAATTGAATTTTTAGATAGATGTTAATATGAAAGAGAGTATAGAATAGTAAATAGTATAGAAATAATAAAGAATAAATCAAAACGAAAAGAAAGTAGATAATAATTGTTTGAAGAAAATAACATATTTACAAATTTTGTAATATTTCTTTATGTATAATGCTTTTTGTCGTATTCATGTATATATATATATATATAATAAATAAAGCATAAAAATTATGTATTTTTATATAGATTACCATGAATTGGCGTGAGGGGCCGTTCGCACACGCAATGCCAGGGTGGATATCTTTATTCTAAAACGTAAGCTTTATTTTTTCCACTATTATATACAGTGCTCAAACTTATTCCAAGTTCAACCGGAAAATCATAATCGGTCTGTTCGGGCCGTCACGTCACCAGTCAATGTGCAGTTTATTTATTCTGAATCTTTTGATATTTTGAAATAGTGAATAAAATGCCACTTTGATTACACCACCTTTAGAACATTCTCTACCGAATGATTCAAATCCGATTCGAATCGATTCAATAGCTTTAAAGTTATAAGCGAACAAACATAAAAGTACTTTTGTGCTTTATATATATAGAAACGAAACACTCAGACAATGGCAAAAGCATATATATATTTAATATCAAAATCAAATAAATATAAAATTGATTCTATATATCATCTATTGTAAATAAGATTTATATATGTAAATATTATTTTCGTCATTATTAGATCTTTTAGTTATGTCAGAATTATAAATATATTATATCAATAATATTATAATATAATAATATTAATAATATGTAATAATAATATTAATTACACATATATGTAGTCATATACAAATAATTTTATTTTTGTTAAACAAATTAATATACCCAAATGATTTAAAATAAAATTTTAGTTACTTTAGTAAGTGATATATTTTTTATTCAAATTCTTGTATAAAGTAAATGTCATTATAACAGATATTTTTATAAACATATTTTTAATATTTCAAAAGTTCTGTAAAAAATACATGAAATGTTCCACACATTTATAAATTTAATATTATGATTTTTTTATAAATGTGATATTATGCATAATAGTTCTTGTTTCATATATGTATTAAAAAATTTACATCAATTTATTGTATTAAATTTTAAGATCACATACAGATAACATACAAAATAAGCACTTTGGAATGTGTATAATTCATATTCATATATAAAATATCAATCTTATGTTACATATAAAAATATAGAACGCAAAATGTTAGGTAAAGTTTTTCAGACGCATACCTTTTTTTCTTTTGGAATAAAATTCATTATATTGTTAAATATATAGATGTTTAATTATATATATCCTGTTTTATCCTTATATTACTTTAAGTACAACCGTTTTTTTACATAAAATGATTTTTAATGTTTTTATTATTTTTTATTTTGATCAAGATTGACTGTTCCAGTTTTTGTTGAAAAAATCATTTTACCATTTAGTAAATATAATTGATTCAACATTTAAATTAAACAAAAGTACATGCTGCCATTTTAGGATTGTTATTCTTTTCTTTTATGTTAGTCATTTTTTGTTCAGTTTTTATACTTTCATATATAATTTAAATGTAATAACAAAACATCTCATTTAAAAATTAATACTGTATTATCTATGTTCTTTATTTGTCTCTTCTTCCCATTCTTTACCTGGCCTGATAAATTCTAAGTCACTAGCATCCTCAGAACTTGAAATGTTATCATCATCAAAATATGGTTTTGTAACTTCATTTGGTTGCATATGTCCTAAAAAAAAAATGAAATAATCATATAAATAATCATATAATTAATCATAATAAATAAAATAAAATAAATATTTAAAAGATTTTTATATGCATCGCTTTGTTGTTATATTTACCATTCAATGGTCTTCTAAATATTTCAATTTCTTTTTCATCATCATCAAAAAAACTTGTTCCATCTTTTAATAGACTAAACGCATATCCATTCCAATTATTTTTTTTTAAATTTTTGGAAGATTTACAGTTGGCACAAATAAAAATAGAACATGTAATAATTCCCAAACATACACTAGCTGCAAAAATATGATTTAAAATTATATTCTAATAATTCATTATGACTTATGTGTTATATATATTATAAAAATATTGATCGTCTTACTTATAAGAACTATAAAAACAATTCTAGGCATCCCAAGAAAGTTGTCATCATATTTTAATTTGAATATCAAATGCGAAACACTATGTACATCTGATGTTATAAACAATTTAGTCTGTTGAATATAGCCAAATGCGCTAGCACTTATAATATGAATACCAGGTTTGAATAAAAGCCAGTAATCCCCATTTATTCCACTCTTAACATGATGCATTGATTTATTGTATGATAAAATAGCATTTTCAAGTGGCTCGTTGTTCTCATTAAGAACAAATCCTTTCACTCCTTCATTAAGCTTTTCTATCATCATTAATAAACTAGCCTTATTATCTTCCCATATATTTCTTGAATCATCAGTGTTGCAACAAGTAACATATACATCAAGCATCAAAGTACTCGTATTTAAATAAAGATAATCCATTAAAGAATGTTCTCTTTTTCCACTTATACCCATACCAGCATGAATAATTCCATTAGAATCTACATTTAAATTGTGATCACACTCTGGATTTTTAGAAGTCATGTGGATATTAGATTTGGTATATAATGATGCTAAATCTTGTAATACATCATTATCATCGGTGTTATATATCTGTTCAAATATTTTCCCATACTTTCCCGCAAATGGAATTTCAATATGTTGCGAACCAATATTCAAATTTATTGCTAGTACAGCATTAATGTTTTTGAACCAATTAATTAGTGTACTTGCCTCAGTACTTAGTTTATCATTGATAGGAAATTGTAAATTGTCCACAATGAATGAATCACAAGTTTGATTATCATTAGAATTTTGAGATAAATCCGGTGCAATGTATATCGTAAATTTATCTAAATAATTTGTAATTCTAGTGTCTTTCCGATAACGATCTAGTAAATAGGTTGCAAAATGAAGTAAAATTTTAGATGTTACAGGTGCACCATTTGAAATACCAGCCACAAAGGCTATAGATGGTCTACCAATGCGTTTGTAATTACTTTCAGTTCCAATTTCTAAACATATTATTCGAGTGCCCGTTTGTGATTTACCAATAATATGTAAAGTTGATAATTGTGAATATTTATTGTTCAGATCGATCAAAACTTGATTTACAACATTTGTCTCTTGATCGTCACCATATTTTTGGTGTTCTGCTTTTTCTATATGACGTTTCATCAATTTAATGTGAAGATCAGTTATATCTTTATCATCTACATGAACTTTAACAGACTGTTCTATATAACCTTCACAAACAAATGTTAAAGAATATTCACCAGGAAGAAGAATAATTTTAAAATAAGCCATGTTTTTAGAAACATGATAACTATTGGCTCCAATCTTAACTACAGTTTCTCTTAAGGGAGCATGGTCAATGTCTGTTACTACTGCTCGAACACCAGTTGTAAGACCCTGAATAAGTTGCTTCAAGGGCAATAAATTTTCACGCCAAATAGTTGGAATAGATTCTGGAAGTGGATATTTACAACAAGCCATGTTGATACTTATCTACAAGTATAATAGATTATAACAAATTAATATACAAATAATATAAACTAGAAATGATTTTATACATTAATGAATATATTACTTACTGTTGGTATTTTATACTGATCTTGAATATAATTTTGTACTTTTTTAACATCATTGTTAATAAAACTGCAAGTTTCTTTCTGTATTGAATGTTCATAATTTTTGGCCAGAGTTTTATACACATTCAAGCTATCATCTGTATAACTAAAATAAGAATATAAAGTATTATTATCTTAAATTATGTTATATTATTTTAAGTTTAGATCGTATAATATAACAAAAAAAAAATAAATAAATAAATATATAAATATATTTTAGTATACTGTGCAGTAACTTAAATTTTCATTACCTGACTTCAAGTGCTCCACTTCCTAATATTATTATTACATCATATTCTTCATTAGATAACATTGTTTTAAATGCATTAGTAATCATGTTTAATTTATCCGATGTAGCATTATTATTTTGTAGCAATAGCCTTTTGCCTATTTCATCATCTACAATAGGATTACACTTTTGATCATTTAATACTATATTATCAAAACCTGGATCTATGTTGGGTACAAAATGTAATACAGAATTTTTTAATATTCTTTCTATAGGGGGATCTCCAATTTGATTTCCTTTGAGTATATGAGTTGCTAATCGTAACAGCATTTCTCTACCAATTGGTTGAGATGCAAATAGTCCTCCAATTAAACCAATATGATATTTATTTTCTTCTGGTGCACCCATCTATAATTAATAAATTTATAACTTTCTTTAATAATCATAAAACGTAAAATTTGGAATAAGTGGCTATATATCTTTTAAATGATATGCTCACATTATATGTAACTTTTAAAGAATGAATATCTATACTGATTAATGACTCCCTTTGAGCTTGAAATTCTGCAACATTTGGTTGATCATTTTCTAATTGATTAAATTTATCATTTAACTTGGCATTTGTTAAATAATTATTGTCTAAGTTCGTCGTTAACCGAAAATCATAAGCAGATGACCTGAAATAGAAAATTATTACATAAAATAGAAATATATACCAAATTAAGGAACAAAAATTTGTTTTCATATTAAACATGAAAAAATTAATAGGTAATTAAAAAAGATCTATTCATTAAAATACATGATGATAAGGAAAAACATGAAATACAATAAAACATGATTATACAATAAAGCATTCTAATAATCTATTCTGCTTCTATTAAAATATAATTGTAATTTACTTTATTATAGTCGACATATATTTTATAATATGTTAAAATATTTACTTTCGTGAAGTTTTTAAATTTCTTCCTAAAATAAAATTTTCATGACTCCTTATCAAAAATAATCCTTTTTAACATTCAACAATATATAAGTATCATTATTCTGGAAATTGCAATGCTTATAAAAATTATATTAAAGTACTTTCTAGTCTTAAGAAAATCATAAAATTATATATTATATAGTTATACCAGTGTTGAGGATCATCTGGCATTAATGAGAAATCCAATACTGTTCCTTCTCCAATATTAACATCATCTGATACCACTGCAATTTGCGTTTGAGATTCATATCCTACTGCACTGGCTGTAACATTATATTTGCCTGGAACTAAAAGACGCCAATAATCTCCATCACTAGCTGCAGAGATATCATGTTTAATTCCTTCTATAGATATTTTAGCATGAGGTATAGGATTTCCATTTGATGAACGTATTACTCCATGTATTCCTTTATGAGACTACAAATAAAAATGTATAAGTATAATGAAAGAAATAATTATTTTTGTAACATACTATACATTAATACATAAATACCATTTCAATTAAACGTAGGAGAGGTTCTCTATTTTGTAACCAATATTCTGGTAATTCAGTAGCATTTGGAAATTTTGTACATCCTACTTCTATCGTAATTTCAAAATCATTGCTATGAATGTAATTATAATCTTGCATGCCTCCATTAACAGAATACCAAGCAGCCCCATTGGTTATACCATTTGGAAAGCTTTTCTCTAACACATTTTGTACTGCGCTTAATCGTCCATTTAGAAATGAAGGACATGGTTCTCCAAGATGCATACGAGGATGAGCATTTGAATATGCTAATGCTAAAGCTTTGAAAACTTTATCATCCGGACTTAGATTTTCATTATCATGCATGTATTTTGGTTTATTATCATATGGATAATTTGCTACTAATGCTCCTCCATGAAAATTAGCAGAAAGTACAAATGGAATACTTGCAATCCAATTCATTACTGCTTTTGTCTCAGGTTCTGGTTTCTTATTACACTGTAAAATATAAAAATATAACTAGTAATCTAAATTTATGAAATCAATAAACATCTAATAAATATACATATAAAATGTGTTAAATGCTTCAAAAGTGGAACAATGAAATGTTAAAATCCATACATTATTCGTTTCATATTGATCAGGAAAATTTCTGTTGAGATCAACATTTTTAGCGTTTGTTCTTCCTTCATATATATTTTCTTCTCTAGAAATTTCATAACCATCTGGATTCATGCTTGGCATTACATGCAATCTGACATTCTTTAATATTTTCGTAACTCTTTCGTCACTTCCAAAATTTTCACAAAGGAACTTTAACAGCATTAGTAAAATTTCTCTGCCAACAACTTCATTCCCATGCATGTTTCCTATATATTTTACTTCAGGTTTATTTTTGTTATGTTTACCAGGATTTTCTGTTATTTCCATAACATATAATTGACGTCCTTTAACAGACTTTCCTATACTATGAAGTTTTGTAATATTTGGATAATTTAAATTTAATTCTTTCAAGAATTTTTCCATTGCTATGTAATTATGATGTTTGAATTCCGTATTATGGAAAAAACCATATTTGTCAATAGGTCTAATAAATTCCTCAACTTTATCTGACTTTAATTTTCCTACAAATTAACATAATATTACGAAACAATTAAAACTATCGTATTGTATGAATGAAAAGTCTTAAATAAAAAAATTAATAGTTCAACAAAAAAAACATCTGTAAGTATATCTTCTGTAATAAACTCTTCGTATATACTAAAAAGACAAAAATAAATCATGAAAAACATGAAACTTAAAATTTAAAAAGTATGCAACTATTACAACATTTGCAAAACAACACAAGGTATAGAGAACATAAAAAATCAAAGAAATAGTAAATAATATATCATAATAATATTCAAGATGTTATACTACTTGATGGATAAAAAATATAGGAAAAGGCTGGAAAACATTTGAGAAAACTAACTCACTGTTTGAAACAAATATAGTATTTTATTTTTTAATTTTTTAGACATTATACATTCAATTTGATTATATTATGCTATATATCAAATTACAATATGATCATAAACATCACTCACTGTTTTACATATTTTTGTTAATATTAATAAAATTACATAAAGATATTTATGTTTCATACTAAAAATCTTTGGATATATTTTTCATAATTCATATATTTTTTTATATATGTATCTTATTTACTTCATAAAAATGAGATTAACATATTCTTTGCATTTAATGAAATAAACCTTCTATTTTTTATGTATAGCTTTTCTTGTTTATAAAGTTTAACCTGATTTTCATAATACAGATCTTCAAATGAACATTTAAATGAACACATGAAATTTAAGAAAGAAATACTACAAAATACTTTTATAATTATTTTTAAAAACTTTATTTGTTATGTTATTTGTTCTTGTAATTGTTCACTAATATAAAAGAGAGCATTCAAACAAAAAGTAAATCATGATTTGCTATTTGTTCGATAACGTAAAAGTTATTCAGCTAAAAAATATGAGTGTTACAAGAAGATATGTTTTTGATGTGCAGTAATCCTTAGTTCTTACAATACATACATGATTCAATTGTACATTTACAAAGTATTTAGATCAATTGTTTAAAATTATAAACTTATTACATTCTTTTTCTATATCTAACTAGCATAACATTTCTCTGTAAATTTAAGCATTTGCATTCAAAATATCTTTCCTTAGATACAATACAGGACAAATAAATTTAAAAAACAAATAAAAAATAATATAACAAATAAACGTAAACATAAAAATAATAAAAATGATTAAAAAATTTATGTTTAACATATGTTTATGCTCCAATTAGTTCATAAGTAAATAACTTTTATTGTAAATAATTATTTTTCTGTAAATCAGAAAGTTTCTTTATCTTTTTCTCCATACCTTGTGTGTATCTTTTTTATACTTGCGTATATTAAGGACATAAACAATAATAAAATGTATAAAAATGGCAGTATGACATATTCTTGTAATATAATCATATCAGTGCTGTAAAATGAAAATAAGAACGATGATAAAACTAATTCATGAAACAAATAACAAATTCATATGTAAGTATAAAAAATAATAATTTCCTTTCATTTTCTATTTTATGAGAAAACAAATAAAGACAAGAAATATTATATAATTACGTATATATAACTAGAAATTCATGTCATCATAGGATGGTATTAGTTTATACAATGCAAAATTTTGATTAGGAAGTGGGAGTGTATGAACAAAAGGAGCATCTTGATTACCTTGATCATCATAAGTATCCTGTGTTAAAGTGAAATTGACAATAGTTGGTTCATCCGATTTTACTGTGACATTTATTTGTTCACTTGGGTGATATCTAAAATCATAAAAAGTTGATATATAGATCAAACCTTATTAAATAAAATATTAGTTTTGTAACAACGTTATGTATACTCACGCCCATGCTTCTGCATGAATGTTATATGTTCCAGGCAGTAACAAACGCCAATATTCTC
>JACXIV010000128.1:0-33410 GCA_014737475.1 Bombus confusus
GTATAAATTAAGATCTACAAAGTGGTCACTTTTTTGTCATATATGAAAATGCTTGTTTTGTTGAAATAATGTTATAGGTTCTTGTTATTGCAAATACTCTCTTAATTTTTGTAACGAAACCTTGGTGTGACAGTAAACCTTTCAAAAAAGCGCAATAATAGGATCTTTTGTCATTAAAAACATTAGTTTTGAGATATGCCGTATACGATATAGGATGGTCACTTTATTATGCCGGTCACTGTAGGGTGAGTAATATGTACATATATCCTATTGTGTTATATGAAATATACAAATACATCAAACGTCCTATCATTTTGTTCGTTTTATAAAACACTACTACATATTGTATATAAAATAGATTTAGATATATACAAAATTGATAATCATAAGCATTGAACTATTTTAAATTCTCAGGAGCGATAAAATATCGAAAAGGTATGCATTTTTCATATTGTTTCGTAAATTACATCAATAGGTATTTACATATGTAGTATAATGTCATTTATTCGCTCCTATCCCCGATGAAATGTACGGCATATTTACTTTATTATAATAACAATTATAATATTCATAACTGATTCACACAAAAGAATTAACTTCGATTAACGTGTGACACATCTTTGTGTTTTCATTCCCCGTGAAGATTATCATCCGTAGACAGGTTGATTACTCTTGTATCAGAAATTGATAGTTCTGAAACATCCTCGAAGATGTTTCTCTTTTGCTAGACTTTTATCGCAGGCAAAATCGGAAGGCTTACAATTATAAGTCAACGTAGAATCGGTAGTCACGAATCAGGACGTCCATTTGTCTCTAACCGGCTGACTAACGGAACGCGTGTATATCGTCGCCTAACACGCTACCTACCACGTTGACAACGAACGCTGTTTGCCGGCTTGAATGAGACGCGCGACGCGCGATACTTATCTCCGGACCCTCGTCCGCTCCGCGCCTTCCTATCTTTCATCACAAGAGGACAATAATTTAGACCGAGCGTTTTCGCTTTTTATCCCATGACCGACTCAACTGATATCTGTTTGCCCTCGATCCTTAACATTCGCTACGTGAACAGCCAATAATACCGTTTTTTTCTTGGTTTCCTTTCTTCTTAGATTTTGTGCGATTTTGTTATCCGCAGTAATAGCGTCTTTTGCATTGCCCAAGTTCTTGTACGTATTACTTTCTATCCAAAACATCTTTTACTCGATTTCCTGCTCAGCTCATTTTTATAAACGATTTTTCTACAAATGCCAGTAATTTAAAAAAGAGTATATACCATAGCTTCTTTGCAAGTAAAAAATCAGAGAAGGAATAAGGATTATGCAATGGTATTAGAAGGAAATTTGCTGATAATTACATAGAAGCGCGTCGTAAGTACTAAATCCAGTAATAAGTATTGGCATACTTGTTGCGTGGCGCATAAAATTTGTTAAAAGCAACAAGCGGGACGACAGGCATTGGAAACGAATAATGCGTAATTACGATGAAAGATCGATACCTACAGAGGTGCTTATTAAAAACTCTTAAATCATAAACATTGGCGGCAACGCGATTCGACGGTAGATATTGCCGCTATTCGCGTTTCGTGAAACTGAGGTGAGTAAAAGAGCAGATGTATAAGTAGATGGTATGATGGAAAAGGAAAACAGAGACGGATAACGAAAGAGAAAGAGAGGAGGAGGATGAGAAGGAGAAAGCAGTCGCAGCTCCGAGTGACAGGCGGACGTAGTGAGAATGACACACTCGTTTCCATTTGAGCAATTTCAGTGCGACACGAGACTGAGACGCCGCAGCGACCACGGTTGTCTTGCCGTCAAGGGGAAGAAAGCCGACGAAACGCCAGGAACAAAAGAGATGAGACAGGGTCTGTGGGGTGCGCAAGCTGTCACCTGCATTGTGTTGTTGCTTTCCTTCTCTCCTTTTCTCCTCGTTGCGATCTCTTCTCCTGTCTCTCCTTTTCTCGTTTCCTTCCTCTTTCTCTTTTCCTCGTTGTCAAGCTCCCTATTGGTTGCTCATCCTTTTCTCGACTTGCTTTCCCCGCGATCTTTCTCCGGTATACCATATACGTACTTCTCTTTCTTGGTCTTCCTAGGCTCGTTTCTGTCCTCTGTTCGCGACTCTGTCGTATTCTGTCGACGACTGGTTGCTCCGCAGGGGTACAATAGCCACTGGCGGTTTCCCTGTGTCCTTGTGTCACTGCGCAGCATGCCTAATCACCCTTGGGCAGCCGTCTGTTATTGAGATGTTTAATTAACTCTATTGTGATCCTCTTTCGGATTGCAATCGTACCGTGCTCTCGATTATTGTCAACGGTACACCGACGCCAGAGGCGTCTTATCCACCAGAAATCATGGCCTCTTTGTGTCTTTGATCTCGCGAAAATCAGTCTGGTTTACCTCTGCGACTCCGATTGCGTTTATTCAATTAATACCATTGCCTGTATGTTTTCGCTTGCTTTAAATGTTCTTCCTCTGCTGCCCTATCCGTCGTCTCTTGAAATATCTACATACAGTATGAGCGTCTATGGAAGGTTAAAAAATAGTTGTTTCTACAGTTTTCATGAAAAAAGTCATTCACAGAAAGGTAGTTTTTGAATTTTTCAAAGGGCCAGCGATTACTAGATGTTACAAAAAATTAGATGATTAGAAAATATCAATTTTTTAATCTTAAAGGTTCTGCTTAGACCATTATAAATGGACTAAATGTGATTGGTTTACAGTAACCGGTAACCGATATCGATGAGGGAATTTTTTCTTTTTTTGTTACCAATAAACATCATCGATAACGGAATATTTTTCTGTTACCGATAACCATTATCAATGAAAAAATTATTTCTTATTACTTTCGACCATTGCCAATTTTTGTAAAAAATATTTAAATATAATAAATATTTAAATGTAATAAAACGGAAATTAGGTATTTCTCCTTGGGAAATCAAAAGTCAAAAATCGAGAATACAGAACTTGATCTTCACAACGAACAGAACACGATGCAAACAAAAAAAATTTGGCTTTGAATTTTCAACACGCACTTTTATTTACAAATGCTGTCCACCAATCCAAAGATGTAGAATTCCGCTGTGGTGGCCCTTGCATTTATTTTATACACCATGTACATATACAGATATACAGTTGTAAGTGGCTGTCCCACCTAACTCTGCTGTTCAATTACTCTCTTATTTGTCACGATACGAAAAAATGTTTAGAGATAAAGTTATTGTATTTTAAGAGGAAAGTTAGGCTATGAGAATGAGTGTCATTTCAAGCTCATATCTTTTGAGGTTTTAATAGTGATAATGTTTTTTTTTAACGGGGTGATATGTTTTCTTGTTCACTATTAAAAAGGTGAGATCAAAACGCATCGGACCATGTCCAATACCATAATTTTGAAATGATCTGAGCCGAAAATTTCACAAGTAAATGACCGAAGTGGAAGCTCATGAAAAATGAATTACAGAAACAAAATAAATACGTTAATCGCGTTATTTATCATTTGAATGCGTGCTCAACATTCCGACAACGGCAGCAGGCATAAAAAAATGTGTATTTCCAACGCCTGTGCAAGCATATATTCGAATACAATAAAGAAGGCTTGACATACATACATTAGCTTCGTGCCTAAATAAGTGTACATTTTTAGTTTGAAGGACAACACTTTGAGCGTATATTAAAATAATAAATAATGCGATCTTTTTCAGTGAGCTTCCACTTCAGTCATTTACTTGCGAAATTTGCGCTTCAGATCATTTCATGCTCATGATATAGAACATGGTTGTACGTAATTTAATCATGCTTTTTTAATGATAAACGAAAAAATAGGCTATTCCGTTTAAAACGATCGTTACTATTATTAAAATCTCAGAAGATACGACATTAAGATGACATTCAAATTGAAATAGAATAACTTTGTCTTGAAACACTTTCTTCTATCATGACAAATAAGAGAATAGTTAAAGGTAGCAGAATTATACGGGACTCTCTGAATAAAAGCAAATAAAAGAACGATAAAGATTGTAAGTATTACGTTTTGAGGACACCATAGATGGAAGTTACGATATTGTATCGTCTTATTTTCCAACTTATCTTCATTATTATTGTTATTTAAATGTATGTTATCAACTCGGTATTTTTTACCGTTACTTAAGCTGTTAAACCGTATTTTTAATGTTCGGCAGAAGTTAAGAAAAAGAAAAAAAACAGAGAATCGCAATAGTGTGCAATAGTAGTGATATCGATGTAGTGGTGGTATTTGTAGGGATGGATTATTGCTTTTTGTATTGGTATATAATAAAAATAAAAACAAGTAAGATTAAAGGTAATTTCACGCGAAAAGCTTTCCACGATTCCTGCCGAAATACTGTCGGTGCGCGTAGACTACGATGTTATAAATTTTGAAAACGAGCTGTCAAGCTAACCTATTCGGCCCCAATCCAACAACGAACAACAAGCTGCTGGTTCGTGTATTTTAAGAGTCGATGCTGGTAGACGTATTATGTCGTGGATTTCGAATGCACGGCTACATTTCGTGCGGGTACATTGAAGATCGTGGATACTGGTTCCATAACAGCGTGTGCCGTTTAGATACGGACGTCATTTTGTATTCGAGGCTGGAATGCACTTTGGGTTTCGGTCATATTTATTTTCGTATCTGCTTCATCTTTATTCGCGTGTTTAGCTGTGTTAAATGTTTCGCGATACGACCCGTAGATTGTGACACTCTGTGTCAAACTTTGAAATGGAAAATTACAAAAGCTGGCAACGAAATATTTCGCTGTATTTTATTAAATCGCCGACTATCGCTCGCGATAAAAATGCTGCTTTACATTGTTCTATCAATGAAACTGTTCAACGACGTTGAAACGAGATTTCGATGTCAGCTTTGCAACAGTATTCTCTTGTTTACAGCCGTCAGGCTGTTTGTTGCATTTCACACAAGATAGTATTTTGCTACTTATAGTTTAAAGACATTTTGCTAAAATGTCCACATTTATGTACACAAAATAACTGCCTATATACTTCGTCTACAAGATACAAAATGTAAAATTTGAAGATCGTTTTATCCGGAAATTTATCTCCCACTAAAATGTATTATACGATAAAACTCGAACTAATTTCTACACACGATATACGGTACAATTATATTCTAGAACTTCCAAATTAGATTAGATTAATTCAACGTTTCTTATAAAACTATCTAACTGATAATTTCTATCAATATTTCAAGTTTTGCGATGCTATCAGTTTTTCTTTTTTCTATAGTTTCAATTGTATAAGGCTAAAAAATATTGGATAATAAATTACAATCGATGCGATTATTGGTTTTACTTTGTTCTTTAGATTATCTGAAAGATATTCGTAAAATGAAACCAATACAAAGCGAACATATTTATTTTATAGTGTTTAATGAAATGACGGAAACAGGAAAAAGATTGTTACGTCACTATGTTTGAGTGAGTCGGTGAGCATGAGTTTAATGCTGTATTCTAGAAAAATATGAGCAGAATTATCAACCACGCGTACGAAAGGATTGACACTAGCGTGAAAAAGAAAATGCCACGTATATTTACGTACACTCGGCGACTTATCAAGATCACAGAGAAGATTGATCGTTTCTCAAAGGTAAATTCGAGTCGATACGCTTGATCATTTATAACTTGTACGATGCCGATTGAATTGGTAAATCGTATGGTTTAAACATTTCCACGTGCCTGAATATGTAATTACAACATGACAGCGATATTAATTGCATCAACGTCATTGAGTTATATACAGATGCATCGGAACTAAGGTCGAATAGAACGCTACAGTCTGTTCTAACTTTTTACTTTCAAGCGTTAGATGCTGGTCAGTCGCGACTCGCAATATCTGTCGATGTCACGGTTGACAAATGCGGCCGAGTATCCAGGATAATATACGATACAAGCAACAATACGTTTCAGTGGAATTATGCAATGATATTTCTATCTAATCGTTGAATCATCTAGTACTTTTAGGTGGCGAATGTCATTTTCATGCGTCACCAGCTGCCAACACAATAATTAAATAGGGAATTGTTAACATTGTTGACATTCATAATGTACTGCACGTACATAGAATCGCTATCAGCATTTTATTGCCACGTATTTGAAACGAATGTGATGTTATTACCATTTGACATACATCTACCTTATGCAAATTGAATGCGAAGAAAACGTTAATTATCGTAATTTGAAGCGTTCAACGATGGATGCACGTTGAACGGTATTTGCTTACGTGAATTTTCCTCATCTTTGTAATTCGTTAAATACGTGTAATTAGAACTTCCATATATTTGTTAATTACGTTTTTTAAGATATTTCTAGAATATTCCTTACATACTTATATATACATATATTATGCGTATATGTACATAATGTATCGATGCAAGTATAGGTAATAGAATATTTTACTTAATAAAGATCATGGCCGATAAAACGTCATTCCAATTATCTCTAATGACTAGTCACAGCCGCTTTAAAATATTATTTAATCAAATTCGATAAATATCATTTTGCAGCCGGATGTAATAAAATTAAATGCTTTTTTCAATACGCTTACGGTTATTTAACAGTTTTTTCAAATTCATGTATTTTGTAACCTTTGGTTTCATCATTAAATCAATATACATGTAGATGAAAATTGTGTATGCAACTTCATAATTGTAAGTAATTACAGTAACAACTTTTTATAAAAGATCCTTTAAAACTTTGTAGATACTTATACGCTTTAAACGCACATACGCGTTAAACGATACCGTATCGACAATTAGTCTTGCGTCTTTATTTATTTAATAGGTATCTACGTATAGCCTATTTTCCAGAAGCTAGTTTTTCATGTTACATCGATACAATTTTGGATTATTGAAATACAAAGTTAATAAACAGTAAAAATATCTGTAAATAACTCTGTAATATAGTTCCATAAATTAATATATATGCATACTAATTTATATATAACATAATATATTATATAATATATACATAGCAATATAGAATATAATCTATATATATAACGTAATATGTATATTATATTATATATTATATATATTACGAAGAATGTTTTATAATAAACTGTAACACCTTCATTATATAAAGATAAAGAGAAATCAAATAAAATATCTTGCAAAATGCTTCTCGGTGATAGTTAACGATACAATTTTTGATATCTGCTATTGACACCTGGTTAATCAATATAAATCCTTGTTTATTCAAGCTACCTAGTATATACCTCTCCGAGTTCTTTATCTGATCTGGTGAGGAATTTTAACTCTTAGCTTCGCGTTACATATACCTATTGGACGTGAAAATTTTTATAATGTTATTTTAAAACGAAATTTCGTTGTTCACTGTAACTATCGTTACATCGTTGCTATGTTAAATAAAATAAAATAGCATCTAAATTGTTGGGAATTCGTAATAGTTTTTGCTTGTTACCCGTTCGTCTATGCCGCGGTTGTTCTTTAACTTTGATCCCTTTCGGTAATACTGCTCTTGGTAATGCTCATATATTGCTATACGGAGGGAACGTATCTGTCGGTATTTTGCGATCGTTAAGCCTGTAACGTATACGTTACGTGTATAGCCCTCTGCGTATATACGAAGCATCGCACTGCCTCGTAAAAAGTTAAACGTATTACACGTTCGCGCTGCGGCTCTGGCCACGTTGACATTTTGTGTATAAGCACGCAATATAATTAGCGGCCATAACCATAAATAAGATAATTTGCATGTATTTTGTATAATAAAGCTATTTTACGCCGTGGCACGAATCTCGTGCTTTATGACCAGGGTATAAAAGAAAAAGAAAAGGGAAAAAATAAAGGAATATTGCCTCGAAATACGCAACTACTCGACGCGAAATCGAGAACGCAGCAAACGCGTTTCCATCACCGCGGCCAACTATGGGTCTCCGGAATTTATAAATCCTAATTACTGACGGAGCAACGTTCGCTCTTCCGCTTTGGCTTCGTCACTCGTAACACGAACAGAATACACGACTCGAAGACGGCAACGTACAAGTTTCTTTGTTAGGAATATAAAAGGTATACACTTTCAATAGTTTCAATAGAACTACGCTATCTTTTAAACCGTCTTTCCGAGGTTCTCCGACGAACGATCGTTCTTTTATTACCGTTGTTACTCCTGGAGTACTCGGATGTCTGTCTATAATGCTACAGATACCGACGTTCGTTTCTTCTAGAAATGTGTAACATCCTCGTTCATAGGGATTCGCGGAAAACCTGTTAATTGCATTTATCGCGAGACGGTCAAAGCGTACGGGCAACCAACTTTCGTACCCTATCTTGGAAAAACTTAAGATGTCATCCATACAAATGGCTCCATTTCGAGAATCTTAGCGGTATCCAAGTCCTAACACAGCAATTGTAGTGGTTGCCTGGCTACGTGAGAATAACTGTAATGCACCGTACTAGCGAGGATACATAAATTTCAGTTGAATGGTGAAACTAGTAAGAAGCGTTGCTACGTCACTGCAGTCAGCAAAGCTAAGCAGTCAGCCAGTCAGGCTGGCTTCGGTGTACGGCTATGAACAGTTCCTCGTCTAGCATACAAATGAAGAATATAAACATGTCGTCATTATCTACCGGATTTATAATAAGGATACACCAAAGCTTGACGCGCAGGTGGTTTGCCAGTGGTTCCCAGTTTTTAATGTTTGACCTACACGTATTATTTACCCTTGTCCTCGATGGCGGCGCCTATGCGATTGTTCGAATCGTTGGAATATATTTGAAACGGGTTCGAAGGAATGCATTAAACCGATAGAATGCTGTCACAGATCGATGAAATCCATTCTAAAAAGGAGTATTGTTAAAAATTGTCTACTTGTATATATTTTCATAAAGGAGATTTAGCTGTAAAATTTAATACAATTTCCAGATTTTATTTCGATATAGTTGTTAAGTTGTAAGATTTCTTAGAAACAAGGGAACATAGGTTATGAACAGTTACGAACTTACTAAAATAAATTCTAATGACAAATGGAGGAGACATTTATCGAGAAAACAGGTTCGCAAGTAATTTTGTGATCGTTCCTATCCTTCGTTTATTTTCTACGTGATGTATGTACGTAGAGACACATCACATATACGTATAAGTATATATGTTTGTCTTCAAATGGATTTTCACTTGAGATTTTCAAAATCATACTCGGTCTTTATCTTATAAATTTGTTAGTACGATATTCTTTGTTGTAGTTTATGTCTAGTTTTTCTAAAAATTATATATAATTATATATGATCGGGCTTTTACTAAAAATATGAAAACAATTTGTATCCATTATTCTTAAAGCCCGATGCAAACGAGCGACTTTTGTCCGCGCGATATCACCGCGATCATGTGTTTGTCTTCGTTGTTCTTAACTGAGAAAACAAAGAGTGACATACGATCGCAGCGATATCACACGGACAAAAGTCGCTCGTTTGCATTTAGAGTAAAAGTCTTTGCAAGCAGTTCGTTTTTTCAGTTATCTTTTACACACAAGCATATTTTAAATACTTTTGATTTCTTATTTATTCATTCCTTTCTCCCATATGTATATGTTTCTTTTCCATCGTTAAAATATCATGCGCTAATATTATATTTTAATCGTCCCTCCGTTATTGCAAGTTAAGTAAATACGAGCTTTCACATATTTTTGTATTATTTTTTAACTTTAGAGGATTCGTTGCCAGAAATAGAATTTTAATCTATCTCTATCTTAATTTTAATAATTACTACTTTACTCTATTTCCTATAGCATTTAGCGATATGTACGTATCTTGAAAGTTGACCTCCAAGCGTTATTTAAATTACTACCTAGTTTAACCTCTATGAATATTTTAATGTCCGTATCGTCGTAATATATTACTAGACAATGTATAGCATATAATTATAATTTATGATTTAAAGTAAAAGACAGGGACAAGGCATAGATGATAGAGTATTGTATAAATATAACGACATATGTGGAAATTAAAATAAATAAATACAAAATTAATACACGATAAATAAAATACAAAAGTTTTATTCATACACACAAACATAGCTAACTATGTATCGAGTTCTACAAAAACTAAGCTTCATAAAAAAGTACTGTTCTATTTAAAATTTATTTTAACAAATATGATTGTTTTCTGTCCAGTCGTATCATTCATTTTGCTGCATCTTGTATATTTGCAATACACTGTTGCGTTTGGTTAATAATAATGAATTGATTAATAATTTTAATAATTTAATATAATTATCATGATTATTTATGTAATTAACTATGTGGCTTTAACATTGGATTTAAAAGAATAATACAAAAATATTGTTATCCGTCATTTATATTTACTTTTCAGTCATTTTTAGTGTCACTTCTAAAATTACATAGAATATTTCAGTTATAGATATTAAAAAAGCATTAGTACATTTTTAGTGTCACTTTTAAAATTACAAAGAATATTTCAGTTATAGATATTCAAAAAGCATTAGTACACCTTCAACAAGTTATACAATATTCCTCATATTTTCATGTTAATATATATTTTATCTAAAATAGCTTTACAAATTGATATACCGATGTATGTATATCTTATTTTAATAAAATTAAATATATGACTTATATGAAATAATAACCATGATATTCCATATATATAGTATATATATTTAGTATTCCATGATATTTGGATACAGTTTACCGAATTACTTTAAAATTAATTTTAAGGTATTCGTTTATAGTAGGTGTATGCGTATTATTACGTATACATACCTACACTGTCATTAATAATATATGGACACATTGCTCAATTTATGTTAACGATACATGAATGTCAGTAAAATATATGAATTAATAACGAACTAACAATAAAAGCAATATTTATTAGCTTCTTGTGAAATCAACTGTTATACTGGATGAACCACGAAACATGATTAGATTGTTAGATTACTCTGCGTGACGATCGAAAATTTTGTTTGTCTGCTGTAATATTGTTCAAGCAGGGCTTTAAGATGATTCTAGTACATTTTTTGTTAACTCTTTCTTTTCCGAGTTTACAAGGTTACCTTCAACTTTTAATAGATCAACCTATATCCTCTTTACGTTTATCTTCTAACAGATTTTGAGACGAATTCGGTAATTGTTATTGTATTCTTATATTTTTATGACAACTGAACAGGAAATACACTAAAACAATAGCCTACTTGGAAGAATTTTGTATGATCTTTCCAACAAGAAATATCGCCATTTGAATATCGTTTTAGATAAGGTGAACGATATTTCACGTGAACCATTAATTGCTTATTTGAAATCTTATCAGTGGTATATTAAAATTACATATACGACTTGTGTTAACATGTTTTAACAATAACAATTGTTATTGCTAAAATTACTCACGATAGTCTATCAATTTAAAGGGAAACATTCTCCATTTTATCTATATGTTGGTAGCTAAACGAACTGAAAGTAATGAACTTTTTGAATGATAAAACACCATGGTAATGTTTGTCAGTTACAGACGACAACTTCTTTATTGCATATTAATTTTTAAAAGCGAATAATAACAAAGCAATAATATCTCATACGTCGGCTCTGATAAAGCATAAGATCGCCTGGAGTCTTTCCGTTTGTGCTTTGTAACTAAATTACCTTGTATTAAAAAAATGCTAGTCTCCATATTACATAACATTTGAGCGATAGTATTACCTATGCTATACTATATACATATACCTATATTATATGCAAATATTACGTTTTGTAAATGATGTACCTTTTATTTTGCATAAATACGTATTAATGAATATCACACGATAGCGAGGACAATTAAAGAGGGCATAAAATATTTATAAAAGAAAAGGTGACATTTATGAAATTTAGATTTACATTGCATAAATTTAATTGAAACTTAAAGAAAGAATAATGAACGAGTAAACACATAGTGGAAAAAATACTCGTAGTTTATAAGCTCTTATTAAAGTGAATGACGTGAGAAACATGTAAGTCTGTGCGAAGTGATGGTAGAATTTCGATAAACATCAACAAGGAAACAGCGGAAACATTGAAGATATCACGAAGATTTATTTTCTGTTATTGCTGCTAGAGTAATTAAGAAGATTGGAGGATAAGTGAAATACTAAAACACCAGAAATATTGTAACATTAAATAAATATTAATACGATCATTTATTAGAGAAAACGTGCGATATACATAAATAATGAACTGTTTGCAAAAGAAGCAAATGCGTGAATTAATTATGAAAATAGAAATTCAGTTCAACTTTCTTCTTCAAATTGGTTCTGATATCTTATTCAGAGAAAAATACATACGTATATTCGTTAACGCTTCAAAATCAAGAAATCTTTTTCTTTATCATCTTCTTTAATAATCTTGACAGCAATACACAGTTCATACATGTATTATAGATCACAATTATATGCCGTCAAACAGATTCACATTACAACATTGTTTCTTACCTGAAGCTTAATTATGATTAAAGACACTTGTTGCGATTGAACTTATTCAAGAACGCAATATGTATACGTGTATGCTGTAGAAATAACAGCCATAATAAATCTTATCTGAATTGGCGGATAACGTTTATATATAATACCTATCGCTTAATTCGCAAAGAAGCTTATTCGACTGGAAAGGCAGATGTTTTAAAAAGCATAGTGCGGCATGTAATCGTAATCTGAATCATCGAAGCGTTGGGTTGTTGCGTGTGACACACGCGGTAAAGCAGCAATTAGCCGGACGACGTCTCCATCAGCACTCAAGCCGATACCCGTTGCTTCATTAGGAGATAATGAAGCGTTTGAGTTAATAATTTCCTGTAAAGATCCGTAATTACCTCGTGATACCTTTTGAACGAGAGAGGTGCCTGTAACGACCCGAATGTTAATTGGGCTCACAATAAATATAATAAATGCGCAGGCGTCCTTACCGTCGCGTCATTGAAAACCAAGCTGTACCGTCGAATCATTTCTTTCCAGCGAGGATTAAAACCATCACGTGCCAAAAAGTTGAGCCTCGAGCAAATTGACGTTCCCATCATGATATTTGCAAGGAATCTAATTTAACTGAACATTTAGGAAGTTTCGATACGATTGTAAAATTATACTTAACATCAATATGTAAATATCTCTAGAAATACGTTTATATCCGTGCAACAGGTTTATGCAACACGAATCACGAATTCGCTAACTATGTATTTTCTGCGTATAAACATATGACGTGAATCATATTCACTGTCAGTTGGTCATAACGTTCTAAGACATAATGTAGTCAATGTTACGAGCGCATGTGTAGCAATGAAAGTTATATCGAAACATTGGACATTGGCGAATATGCAATTTAAATGTTTGATTTATTTGAAAACCACCACTGTCACGAAGACGTCGAGCGTATTTCATACGCGATTATTCGTACAAACAATTATTTTCTCAACGAGAGTTAAACCATGCTAGCTGTTGCGATAACAAAATATGTCAAATGCATTACATCTTGAAATTTCCTATTTGAGGAAAAGGAATATGATTAATGAAGATCAATCTTTACTATTATTAATTTAAAACATAATAATACATACGAAGATAATCAAACTGGTAAAAAGTGGCCATATGTACAAAGTATATATTATAACAAGAAAAAATAAAAATTCAATAAAGGTACTGAGAAAAATTTCAAAATTGTTACTACATTCCACTTTAATCATCTTGAATAATAATTTATAATTTGTAGGACATTACGTATCTTAATAATTTAAATGTTTATTCAAACTTCCTTCTTTATCTTTGCATTTTACATTTATCACTGAAATTATTGTTCACTTGTTTTAGTACATCGAACATGATGTTGATCACTTTTTAAAAAAGAATTACAAATCCCTTAACGCTTTATAACAAAAAACTGGAAATAAACAAATTAATTAAATGAACTGAGACTGTTTTGCAGCATTCGTAATTATATCGTAATTATCGGAGTAATGGTTATATGAATATTTTAAGATAAAAACACTTAACAGTAAAGTAACTCTGGGGAGTGAAATTAAATGGCTAAAGTACAATTATTTTTCATAGTGTCTAGAAATCCTAAACGTACACATGGCTGTTAAGTAAATACAGCGGGAACCTTGCTAATTTTGATCGAACGAAATGAGAAAACAGATGAGAAGGCTAGGCCGAAGCGAAGCATCCCGTAGCTGACCGAGCTACGTGTTTGCGGGAGCATTATGAAAAAAAGAAATAGAAGGGGGAAGAAAAATAAGAGTGAGCGCGGGAGCTTCCCTTCGCAGATTTTTCGTGACAAGATAAGCCACGTCCTGTTTACTCTGGACTGCTGTGGCGTACGAAGATGCTCGTTAAGCCTTTTAGTGGCAGCGTATCGCGCGAGCACCCACAAAGTCGTATATCACACGGGGGTACCTCAGTTTGTACTGGTACCTAACTCGCCGCACGGAAACCCCTGCGAAGAAGACAACGATTCTACATTAAGTACTCCTAGCTCTATCACATTCTCAAACTTTTACCAACGATAGTCATCGAAACCACCAGCCGTTCACTTTCTTATCTCGATCCCCCGAGCAACTACGTTTTTCATTTTTCATTAACAACCGACTAAACTAGAACTCAAGTAACATCGCTAAAACGGTATCTTAATTGCGCGAACAATTTAACACAATTCAACGATTTTTAAGGAAATAAGAAATTTTCATCTTTATTTTATTAGGATATTTATTTTCTATACAATTTACAAGTGATTAACGTAAGAAATATGTTTCGATTCGTTAGTAAATTTTATGTAAAATTTATTCTATCAACCAGACTCGCCATTCGAATTTTATCGTAAAGATATGGCTTTGAATTGTTATCTGTGTACAATGGTATCACAGCAATGGAAATCGTTCGACATAACGTTTAAATTATAGTTCAATTTTTTACTTTTATACCCCGAACTTCTGCAACGTTATACCAAATAATACAATTGCAGGTAAAGTCACGCTTCTTTCGAAACTCCGAACGTTTCAAGCCGATCAAACGAGACGTAGCAAAAGCGTGTCACAAGAATCTAGGCAAATAGAAAATTATTATTTGCAAGCGAAACAAACGTACGGCTATTGGATGAATTAGGATGCATTCAATACAAAAATTAGCAGAAGGAAACGACTGAAAACCTGAAATGTTAGTATTCGTGAAGATATCACGCGGAAAGCGTGATTATTGGACAAACGAGCAAGATAGGGAAAACCGAACGCATTTTAACCACGCAAAGACAACTAAGCCTAGATAAATGAGCGCAGCGCGCTAAAGCGGATTGCTTGTAGGTCCATTACGGGCTAAGATTTCACGATTACAAGGCATTGTTGATTGTCATTAATTGAAACAAAGGAGTACGCGATATTGCTGGGAAAGGCAGGAAACGGACTCAGATTTGAATGAAAATGGAGAAAAGTCAGTGAAGAGAGGGAGCGAAAGAAAGAGAAATGAAGAGAGGGAGAGAGGAAGAGGGAGGCAAGAGAGCGAAGAGGAAAGAATGAGAGAGTCGGAGAACAAGCAAGTATACTTTTCGAACCGTAAGATCCAGGATCCGATATACCCAGGTGAGGTGAGGTACGAAGCAATAACTGGTCATGTCGCCCAGTAATTCAGTAGCCAATTAGTTAGACGGCGGCGGGAGAGTCGGCGAAGATGTCTATCTGGTCTCGTACGAGGCGGCTGCGCCAGCGAGCTGTTGCAGCTTCCTGCACCATTGCACCTACACGACGATGCCGCGTACTTACACACATACTTGTACGAGCGGAGAAGCGCAACACGGGCAGAAGGAACACCATGGAGCATTGGTGAGGGGCCTTCGCGAGAGACAAGCGTGTACCTCCTGGAAACCGATTCAGCGGTGATTTCTGTTCTCCTCCAACTAAGCCCGATCCCGAAGATATATTGGCCGTAGTGAAACGCAAAATCTTTCGGGTCGTTGCACGAACTCTAGACGAGTTGAAAACTTTCCGATGAAGCCGCGCAGTTCGTTTCTCCCATACCTTTTCCACCGTGTTACGCAAATACGTAATAATCCTTTAATGTTGGAGAAAATCCGTATTATTAGCTTTCCTTTTTAGGAAAGTCAACCGATTCTTGTAAATGAAAGCATATGTGTACATAGTAGCTAATTCAAAAGTTTTATCATTGCTAAGAGATACATCTAATGGCGTTGTTCCATAGGAAAAGAACACTTCCTTTTTTTAACACGAGTAATTTGCTTTTTTTTTATTAACGATAATTTTCAACAAACGATCTTTCCTACCTATAATGTTGTTTACAAATTAAATGTTTGAAAAGTGTTGGAGAATTATTTGCCTTTGACAGATGAAAGTGTAGAGTCATCCGCCAAAGCCATGACAAATAATTCTTGGACACTCTGTACAATAGCGCAGTACACGAAGTATGGTAGCAATGAAAATTGTTAAAATTTTGTTTAATGATTATATTTGTTAAAAATTGAATGTTTCGCTGTGCGTTAGAAAACTATTAATTAAACGCGATCGGTCTTCCAAAAATAGTTGAGCACCGGTACGCCTAATTAAGCTATTTCCAATAGGTTTTTGTTGGCCGAGAAACGATTCGTTAATTCGCCGAAAATCCGGTTAGTCGATTATTCGTGAAGCAATTGACAGCATTTTATCAAAAGTGGCGAAATAAATCAATGAAAGATTTTCGAAATGGCCGCTCGGTTTGCCAAAGACGATGAAATCGATCTTTCCACGCGGCGGGTACCATTTAATGTTTCAGCGAAAGATACCGCAACGTCAAGTTACGAGGAATCGGCGATAAGTCTTCGAGTCGATACGGGGCACTGGTCTTTCCGAATTTAAGAAAGTGGATTTCAATTAGCTCGAAGACTTTGGAGGCGGCCGGCAGCCGATAAAATAACGAGGAGCCAAGCCCTTACACGAACACGTCCGAGAGAGGTAAACCCACACTTTCTTGGCTCGGGTGAATTATGCTCTCTCTGGACCGTAACTTACCCACACGGAGTTAATGCGTGCTTGTGCAATCTTGCCTGCCACGGTCCAGCCTACCTGGGCTAATGAGTAGGTGTTTGTTGGACATTCTGACACGTTTTACGACTCACCAGATTACTTCCCTCCTTCCCGTGGCCGATAGATAGAGCCGCCGGCTGTTGCGAGTGTGCCGCCAACAAAGATTGGAATAGGACACTTGATTTACTACGAACAAGCCGTACGATTTCATTCGAGGATACGCCCGGTATCGCCAGCTCGTTACTCTTTCGATCTTGTCAAGCCGAATCGGCTCGTCGATCTGCCGAAGGATTAAAAATTACGATTGATGCTGATTTAGTACCCCGATGCCTTCTGCATCGCGACTCACGAAAATCCCTATCGTATATATTTCCTATCGACAATACCGTCGCATTGATCTTTCTTTACGCATGCTCCGACGCGACTATCCCCGGAATGATGCATCTTATTTATCCTTTCAAATTTATACATATATATGTATATTTACTGGCATATGTTGTACACCGACCAACGAGACAGTACAAATAAGATTCTATCAATTTTAAATCTTTCTATCATAACTACACATACTTGTAATCGCAACTACATAGTTGTAAAAGTATGTATCGCAAATATTCCTAACACAACGTACGCGTACATTTGTTCAGCTCTATGATCGCAATTAAACGGTTTTCGTCTAGGTCGTTTACGCGCATGGTGATTCAGTTTGTTCAGTTCGTAGGAAGAAACATAGCCGGAAATAAAGTCGGATAACTTGGTTGTACTTGAGTCAGGCAAAGAACGGGACATCGTACTGTCCGAGTGCCGACAAAAAGCTCACGTTGCTGACCAGCCAGGTTATCTGATTTTTGGAACTCATCTAAATAATTCTAAATAGCCGAGCGCATCGTTCTTTTAGTATTTTCTTGTTATCAAGATGCTCGCTACGATTCCTCGAAGGAAGGTCGGCGCGTTAACGTCGGATGCGCTATTTCGGTTCGCGCCGCATCCGCTCGTAAAAGTCGCCCAAGGCGTGGGCATCCATCCTAATTAACAACCATGGAACCAGGTACGGGACCATCTGATACCACGCCGAGAGTATAATCCGCTCGTTACCAACACGAAACCCACACGAACAAGCACTCTTTACCGCAGTAAACCGTCTCTTCGGCTTCTCTTGCTGTTCGAATGCGATAGGCTTGGCGCCTTAGGCGGAGTCAGCAGCGAACGCGAATAGGCACCGCTGGAAACAAGATTTAGAATTCCGGAAATATGCCCTCTTTAACTTCTATCGATCATATCATCGGCCGTGCAGAACTTTCTTTAAAAAAAAACAAAATTCGCGACAATAGCAAGATCTTTTTTATCACATTTTTAAAAAACATTCAAGATAGAAATACCCGCTGCAACTTCTAGTATAAATTATACATACATGCTTTGTAGTTTCTCGTTCTACTAGAACATCCACCATAATCTACTGAAAGCTCTGACCTGCACTGAGTATGCAGGTACTACACGATTGTTTCCTCTTTTTTTTCTAACCGATATTCGTTTTTCAATTCATTTGAAAACGTACACCTTTGTTCAGGTATTTTTAGGTGTATAAGGAGTTTAAAAAAAATATTAGATTAAGAAAAATATTCGAAGCCTTGGGTCACTTTTTGAACTGCCAACTTTACGGCACCAATATGCATATATGTACACCTTGTAATATAAAATGACCGTTATAAAATGTAGAACAAAGGCATGACAAATACGCGATACACGATACGTATAATAGTTCACAGTCCATAGTCCATTTGTCGTTTACCTCTTACGTCTTAGGCTTCAATCCGGCAATGTTAGTTCGAATCCAATTGTTTTGTACATCCATGTTTATAGCCCGAAATTTGCAGATTAGACGTGTAAATAATAAGTCAGCTACCACGGTATTTATTTTTTTATGGGACATATGAATGGTGAATTAAAAACCTGAATGTTAGATATAAAAAACTCAGAAAACCATATATTTTCTTTCCATTCATTCAAGTTCACGTGAAAGTAGCGTTTTGCATTCGTCTACTTTCGCACTTTTATCATATGAGAATACAAATATGACGTCCCATTTAAAAAATACAGTGTTCTTCAAATAGCCTTGAAAATTTTGAATCAAACATTTTTCATTTAAATCGCCCTAATTTACGTAAAAAGCAATTAAAGAAACGTGCTTCAAACGGCAGAAATTTATAGACACCCTGTATATGTAGCATTATGTACAATTTATATACCAAGCAAGCTGTACTTAATGAAAATATATATTACTCGGAACTTATACACCATATTACAAACGTATTCCATCGTAATAAAGTCTTTGATTGTAACCTCGGGTTCGGCCAATTACGAAATTGGGGCCGGGAGTTGTCCAACTTGTTGCATTATAGGATTGTTATCCACCTAACTGTGGACCCTTTTATATACGTACATACATATATATCTTACAGGTAGTAATGGAAGAATATCATAAGGAGTCAACTCTTCATTCTCTAACTTTGTATAAACGTAAAAAGTATCATTCTACAAAACAGATCTTTTCTTCGTAGTTTATCAATATTTGTGATAATAAACTCTCTCATTGAATATTAAACCAACAAATAAATATCTCTTTTACTTCTACTACATCTAATAAACACTACAGAAGAGTCTTGGCTATCCCCGTTTAATCGAATTTTCAAGGTTCTTTAAAATTTATTGTAACCTGATTTCTTTCGAAATTTTAACACGGAGAGTACAAAAATGTAAACGGTCAGGTATAGAAAGCAGTTAATTAAACCTTCAATCGACTAAATAGTTAATTGAACCTAAATACATGTATAATATTACGTTATCGAAATGTTTATGATGATTCTATTACACGATTTATGAACACTAATGGTCCTTTTTGTATTATCCGAGTTTTCGATAATCCAAAGTAGGCTCAGTGCGCATCATCTCGGATAATCGAGATTCTACTGCGCTTGAATATTAACGCGGTGCTAAGAAAGGGAAAAATGCTCGACAAAATGTAAATAAATTTACTATTTGCCAAAGTTATCAACGAAAACGCGATTAATGTTTAAAAAAATACTAGGTAGTATTAAAATGAAATGAGACTTTACACGCTCATTATATGTTTTGATAATGTGCGTATGTTACAATTTAATTGAACAAGTATTTAATTTTTAAAATTACGATTGTTTTTCTTACAATTACACGCCACATTACTCAGAGTAAGAAACGGTTCTTGCTTTGTTTTTTATTTTTGTTTGACAAGTTTAGTATCATTTATCATAAAACTAAGCTATTATTAATGATTTTAAGCACGTCAGATAGATAAAACTTGGGATATAAATAGATTTTACGCAATTCAAACAGTTCCAAATCGACATATTTGATTTATCTAACGACATCTTTCAAAAATATGTAAAATCGATAAGTACGTATTTCTGCTATTACGTATCTACTATTTCTGCGTAATAATCCGTGGTGCAATACGTATAAAGAATAAAAGGTAGATATTCTCCGCCTAAGAATATACGTTTATTGGTTTATAAATATTATTTTATATTATCTGATACATTATATGGATTGCATTATTATTAACAAATAAAACTGTCGATTTTAACATGTACGTCGCAATACCTAATACATACATATATGTATCTGACAGGAATGTATCGGAAGGAGAAATTGAATTGGCAATAAGACCAATAGATGGACGTGAAATTGTGCTGTACGTATTGTGTCACGATTCATCCTTCTTGCGTTACACGTCTGTATTGTCAGCAAATGAATCACGCCCAATCGCTTTCAAACGTGTACCGCCTACCTATTCTTTGACGCAAGCGTGCATTATCAAATTGAAGTGGACGCGAGAAAACAGGAAGGCGATCCAGCTCAGCCTACGCCATTAAGTCTGTCGTATTGCAATAAATTTGGGTACTCGCGTCCCGCTCGAGGTTCTACGGCGCGAGTCGTCCGGTCGATCAGTGTCGAGAAAGTGTGGCTTAATAGCGTGCCTCCGACGCGGTATTCCCCAACGTTCCGAACCGCTTTGCTTAATTCGTTGATTTACTTAGAACGTCGGTTACTAAGTGCTTCGCTACATTTCGTAGCGACACCAACGAGAATTCCTAGAATCGTGCCAATTCGGTCGCGATTCCCATTCAATAAACGCGCGGTATTTTCGCCCGAGCTCGTGGAATCGGGTTGCCTCTAAACTCTTACTATTCGTGGTTGAATGTTTCACGTGGCAATTTGTGAAAAGATATTCTTACCGGTTAATAAAGAAAAGCGAGTACGGAAATGGAGATTTGAACGATTTGAATGGAGACATGACGTTTGAAATTCGATGGATAGAAAGGAACGATGGCAGAAGTCGTTTCTTCGCGTCGAAGGAGACGAAAGCAACACGACAGGGAGGGGAAAGAATCGGTAAAACAAGCGGTAGGTCTGGGACGCGGGTTACGAAGTTGGTCGCATCGTAATAAATTCGAACGGTAGCGTCCCGGCGATTCCAAGTCGACGTGATCGAGCGCACCAAAATAAAGTAAAACACAACGGTGCTAAGTCGGTTATAAACAAAGATACAAACTACTGTGGCTCGCGGGACCGCGACTCACGCATGGCTGCCGGCGATAGAAGCAGCCAGTTCCGCTTTATGATCCCATAAATATCTCAATAGGATCTTAAATTACCTCCCCGACCGGAGTCTGCGACTCCCTCAACCGCTCGCTGGCTGCTGTTCCGCCACTGCCGTTGGCTGCCGGTGCCACTGCCACTGCCGCCTCTGGATATACATTTACCCGGCCGAGTTTTCGGTGGAGACGTTACTGTTATTTATGGCCTCGTTTATCAAGGTGGCACCCCTTTCCCCTATCGTTGCTTCGATGCAGACTATCCGCCACTGCGAAGCCAATCCCGAGATATATCGCTTCGATACCAATCCGGATCTCTGGAGTGAAACAGAGTTTCGAAGAGGCAACCAACTTCGTCTCTCTGATCCCTTCTTTCAACTTTTCGCCCGAGGGCGCACCCCGAAACTTCTTTCGGTGATAAATGCTCGTGAAGAATCGCGGTCGAACGATAGCGGCAATTAGTGGTACCTCGTTTGTCTGCTTGTCTGCCTCGTGCTTGACGAGCTTGTGGCTTCGGTCTCTCATTGCTCGCAATCCATTTCCATCCCTGCTGCAAATCTACTCCTCCTTCCTCAAACTAATACGCTTTGACCGCGTATTTCCTTCTTAATCGTGCAAAGAGGATATTACATTTCGTTGATGCACGGATAGCCGAATGTATCTTTTGTAATATCTTCTTATTTAAGAAATGAAGCTAATCGCGTCCTCGTCTTTTAAGGACTCGCACTCGTTCGACGAGATTACTTAATAAACGGTTGACATGTAGATGTTCGTGTAGAAGAAGCAATTTTCTAACGGCTTCGATAGATGTCACGTGTGCAAGAACTAGTGGAATCTTTTACGAAAGTTGAGTGTTACATCTGGCTAACACGCGTCCGATCTCATAGCATATCCGCATTAACCTTTCATAGTGTTCACGTACCAGCGAAAAAGGATCGTAGTTTTAGGTTTCCTTGTCAGAAGACAAATAGCAGCAGTCGACAGGGAGCGCAGCCCACTTTGTCCCCGACAGCGTGGCGAATAAACGCCCGATCACTTTACGAGCTAGACGGGGTAAGAGTAGAGCGGATAGTGCGAACGCGAACAGCAGAAAACCGACAGGACAGACAGAGAGAAAACCTACCCTTTCTCAATTCGTACGTATCCACCTACACCCTCGAGGCCAACGATCCATTCCAGCCCCGCCAACACTATCCAACCCCTGATCCGAACCAGGAGTGTGAGAAAGGACTTCGGGGATCTCGGCCTGGCAAAACCGCAGTGTTGATGTGAAACCTGATAATCCCGAACTTCGCCACTCTACCTGATTAATTTCTGTTTCAAAGGCCATAAGATTTATAGAGAATTGACATTTTCATACTCGTCGCAATATCAGCTTCTTTGTCTATCTTTCATGCGGATGATTTGCTTAAACCTTTGGTTTTCTTCATAGTTTACTTAACTTCACAGGATTGAGAAAATGTTAAGAGCCGCGAAAAATCTTCGGACAAAAACATCTATAAATGTTTTTATCGTAATATCGTAATAGATTCTTATTTAACACACGATGTAATAACAAAAGATCTATTTTAATCAAAATAGGATTCACTTCACATTCTATAACTACGAGAAGGTACGTATCTCTAAGACTTTTGCGAAAAAATTTCTATTAATAAAATGTGTGTATAGGTAATATCGCGAATATATTTTAAACTTGAAAATATTCTCAATTTAAAAGGTATATCGTTTAAATAAAAAATTTTTATTTGAATGAAACAGCATTTAGAACTTATTATTGTTCTTAAAATTTTGTTGAAAGCAGTTTAATGACTATTTTCATACAAACACCGCTGACTTTATTTTAATATTATTCGCGACTTTTGTTGCGACAAGCAAAATTTCATTTTTCCATTAAAAATTGAAGATTAATATTAAAATTTCAACAAATAAAAATGATGGTATTTAAAATCAAATAGTGCACTATGCGAGCCTTCCTTTGTATAGCACTTAATTTCGGTATCCAAAACAATTTTCGCTAAATTATGTAACAAAGCGGTTTTTAACTTAGAACACGTTTATTTTTATCGTTTCTCAACATCTCACGGAAATGATACTTCTAGCACTTTAAGTTTTCATAATGATATGTACAATAATAAATATCATTATATTTATATACATATAATAATTATTGTTATGATTTAGAATAAGTGTGATTCCTTTCTCTTAAATACTTGGTAACAAGCTAAATTCGGTATCAAGGATCTGTTTTATCAAAGAAATATACCAGATTAAACTGCTCTCCTCTCGTATCTTAGATTTAGTCGCGCTTATGCCAACGCATCTTTCCCCTCAACAACTTGATAACAAATTAATAATAATTAAAATTAATTCTCGTTACTGCGTTATTTCCTAGGTGAAGTAACACTTTTAACATGATCCACTCATGTTTTCGATCTCTAATTATTACAGAAGAAAAGTTTCGTTGCAAACCGTTAAAATTAATTTAGCGATCCTCCACGAATAATTATATTTATTTAAATTATATTTATATAACGTCAGTGACGTATGTTCTTGCAGTTGGTAACAAAGAAGTTCCAAGAAAAAGGGTGTCGCGAGATCGTTGCAAGGTAAAAACGGTGTATCCCCACGGAGACAGCGACGATGATGGGTTACAGCTTCAAAGCGACGAATCGTTTCAGTGCTAACGTAAACTGTCCTACGACAGAATAATGGAAAGCCGGAGAAAAGACAACTGAGCAAGCATTGCTGGCGGTTGGCGGACAAAGATAAATAAATAAAGGAAACGGCGTTTGCGCGCAAAGGGAAGCAAAATCCCTGTCTTTAGCCCGGTGCAGGACTTGGTGCCTCGTAGTTGGATTGGGAGCTAATAGTGGTTGCGGTAAACAAGTCGCTTCTGCCACGGAAACATCGTGTGCTTCGCAGACTTTCCTCTTATCTTCCCATTCTTTCTTCTCGCTTTTATCCTTCTTCCCCATCTTCCGCTTGCCACCATTTCATTCTTCCTGCCTCTTTCCTTCTTTTCGTTCATCTCTTTATCGCTACTCCCCCTCCTTCTTCCTCGTGATCATTTCCGTTTCTCAATTACTTTTGTCCTCCTTTAAGGTGAATAAAACCATGCGATTCATTTGATAATACGATTCATCTTAGTCGTTAAAAACTTATATCGGTTTTTAGGAGGCGTACTGTAAATAAATCGCACAAAAATATTTACCAATTCATTTCGACCGTGTTATTGAAGAGGAAACATTTAATAGCAAACAATATCAATAATTAATCGTTTATAATACACAATTCCTTGTGTGGATTACCAGGTACTTGTGTATTCGTTTCTAAATTCCTTTAGTAATTTTCTACATTGACAAAAAATATCATAGAAGCGATATTAATAATACAAAAATATTTTTATAATAGCTATATTAACAATAGAACCGTATAGAACAAATAATAGACGAATTATATGAATGAAAATTTTATAAAAATATTATATAGAATACAAAATTCTTAATGCTACTTATTTATTAACATAAAAGAATAAATGATAGTTATTGCCTAACAACAATAGGGTCAGGTTGAACAATGCGTGTCACATATACATGTCAATGACCAAAACTATTGACTTTATTGTGTGATTATATTAAAATTAAGAGTATCGGAAACGAATGACAGTAAAATTATCGTTACATATCGCGTGTTTCGAAATGGGACGCTTGGGGTAGCCGGTTACCCCTGTTGCTCAACAGCGGTGAACAGTTTGGTTGCCTATACAAGGATTAATGAGATATTGTTAATGAAAATGTTACTTCGAAAACTATTAATCGTATAGGCATGGCTCTCTTCATTTAATAAAAATCATTCGCAAATAATTTATTTAAACATGGAAGACTTTTTGCTATAATAAATTTTTTTATAAATAAATCGCTTGAAGACATTTCCATACGATGAATTCATATTCTATCCATCAGTGATTCGTCAGTGTAACATTCATTGTATATTTAGTACAGAAAATTATCGTAAAACAATAAATCCTTTGATACGCAATACATATGCATTTTTATCTTCGTGTCCTGTTTTCTTTTGATTTGAGTTTGTTTTAGAATACATATATTGCTTACATTAACTGTCTCAGTTGGATCACTGAACTATAATTGCAACTAAATAAGAGGCAAATCATTTATGAAACAGCTCGTAAATTACAAGTCACAAAAGATAACTGACATAAATATACATATTCTCAGTTACATTACTCAAATCTATTATACATAAATCATCATGGAAGCACCAGTTGTAATTCGTCACAAGTGCTTCATTCATCGAACTGGAAATTGTAAAGATATTCGCCTTGGCATCAGCTAGAACATTGTCAAGTAAATAATATAGAGTACCATATAAAAAAATTCAATGCGGTTTTGATCTTCTATCGGAACAAATTTTTGCAGTTTTTTTATATTGCAATTTATAACCGACTGAAAATTAGATAGCTTTCGCTCGAAATATTTTTTTTTTACATTATCAGATATTCTTGAAGAATCGTGACGACGGTTATAGGGTACATCCTATGCAATGGTATGACTGAATTCTTTAATATTTTTTTATTCAATATTGAAAACTTAAATGTTACGACTAAAAGTGCTTTTCTTGTTAAAAAATTTATAAACTATGCTCGCTCTTTCCTCACAAGTATTAACTGACAATTATGTATGTTATCGTGAACAATATTAAAACTGAAATACAAAAAGCTTAACGAATTATCGCTATTCGTGACATGTAATAAATTTACCTTATTCGTATTGAATTGTGACAACGAATAAGTAAAAAATATCGTAATTCTATTAGTATGAAGAATATTTGCACTATATAATATATATATATATCATATACGTGTCTAAAAAGATGTATGTCAAAAGATATTTTATACATAAAAATAGCAATAAATTAAAATTTATTAGAAATTGATGTAAATATAAATATCGCGAAATGTAAATAATAAGCAGAAAATATTACGATGATAATCGTTATTCAATTTATAATAATAATAATTTAATTCATCTTCCTAATTCACCTTTTATGAAGGCAGTTCATTTTATCAGAATACTTCTGCAATACTTCTTCGAAAAGGTTACTTATAATCATATGTTAATGTCGCTATGTACCGATGGAAAAGCGAAAAGCATTAACTGCTGAAAGAAGCATAGTGGACGGTATAAAGATTGTGCGAAGCGCATTACCGTTTATTACGTGCTAATGAGTGTGCATAATTTTACAAAGACGTATTCTACCAGAGTGCTCTTAGATTGCTTTGCCAAGCTGCGCAGTGCACATCGGTGACGTTTACTTTGATAGATACTTAATAATGCGTAAAATTCAAGAATACAAGGTTCTACTAACCGTTTTCTTTATTATAGATAACAGGGGCATACTGATTTTACAGCACGTTTACGCTCAAGCTTAACGATTGATAAACTTCTTCTCGATTATTTATTTTATAAACAACAGTTTTTTCCAAGTTATATGATTTGTACACTGTATATTCTATTATACAGCTAATAAAGTAGATTTTTCAGCGGTAGAACTTGCTTGGCTTTCTTTTCTCGCGCAAAATTACATTTTCTGTGTGCTGCAATAAACGTAAACCATTGATTTTAATAAAGAAGTCTCGAACGCGTTGTTATCGAACCATTGGAAGGATCATTAATGGAAATACGTTTTACGATACTGAGAAAAAGATTAGAAATATTACGGTTAATGCTTATTCGTTTGCTCGCACTCGTGCAAAGTATGGTTGTGAAATTTAGTAAAAAATTCACCTCGCAATTCACCTTGGTTGTTTTAATTTCTTAACACTGTCATGTGTGGTAATGTTGGAGAAACGATATTGTGTATTGTATATTTGTGTATATGTTGTGTATTGCATGTTTCATACGAGGATTAGAAATATACGTATATTTTTATTACGGACGATGTATAAAAGAGATCTGATATGCATAATCGGATACATAGCTGTGTCCTTCTAATTACCGCACCATGATCCCTCAAATGCGTGATTAATTACTCGTGTTAATTAGTTCCGATTTTCTTTATCTACACTATATACTTTTTGTTTAATATGCTAAGTAAAACAAATAAAAATTCAAGGGTGTTAGATCCGGGGACCTCGAAGGCCAGTAGATCCTTCCTTCACGGCTTATCCAATAACTATAATCATCGTTTGCAAATCTTCTTACTTCATTGATAAAGTATTGTATAGCGCTATTATGCTGGAAGATCAGTCGTTGTCGTATACCATAAGGCACATCGTCCAACAATGTCGACAAGTGCTTACGAAGAAAATTTTAATAAGTCTATCCCGTTAGAGTATCTGGCAAAATGTACGGTCCGATTATGTAATTACCAACTATTCCAGCCCATACGTTAACGGTATACCTTTTCTGGAAACGAGACTTTCGCGTTGCATAAGAATTTGTAGAGGACCATAGATGCGTATTATGGATATTAAAAGCACCATTTCTGTAGAATTGTGCCTCATCTGTCCATAAAATGTGCGACGTAGATTGTGGATTACTATTATGTTGTTCAAATAACCAATGTGAAAATACCACTCGTGTGGTACGTAATCACGGTTTGATAATGCACGTGCTCGTGTTACATGATGCGGGTACACTCTATTATCGCGTAATATGCGACGGATGGTCCTCTCACTGACACCATAATTACGAGACAATGATGTCACGCTAATTGCAGGATTGTTGTCAATATCTTCCATTGTCTTCGATAAGCGGTCGCTGTTGCATACGACCGCAATCTCGACGCCACGGTGCGAAAGATTCATGTTCTAAAAGACTTCGCTGCACTCTTGCAATAGTTCTTCTATCCGGAACACGCCGATTAGGATATCGTTCTCTGTAGTACCGAACAGTAGCTGATAAATTACCTTCACAGGCTCCCAAAGCCCAGATCATATCGACGTAATCCCTGTTCGTGTAACTCATCGTTGTGTGTTTGAAAATCGATTGTTCAGCATCGTAGAGCATTCTTTCTAAACACGATATTCGTTATATATCGCTCGACGTCGTAACTATGCCATAACAGCGTGGGGGCGCTACGGATTTTGAAATTGGTTTTTCTCGGAAAGGAAGCCGACAATCAAAAAAATTTATTCTATATTTTTTTCTTATTTTTTCATAAGGAATCGAGTCATACCCGCTTTTACATGTTATTCCATCAAATCCTGTATACTGTATTATCAAGGATACTCTCACGAGCAACCTCCAACAAACTCGTCGGTCGTTATTCCTTAAAAAGTTGTTGAGAAAAATATATTAGTACATTGCATTTTACCTATACGTAAATATATGTGACTACGAACACGGGCACAGTCGACGCGATAGTCGCGTTTATCTCCCGGTTTTTATTTGAAAGAAACACCGCACGCGTTGCTCACTCCATCCAGCCACTCGTAAAAATCTAGTTCAACCCAATACCAATTCTACGTGCGAGTAAAGATGGCCCGATTTTCGACTAAAAATCTATTTTTATTATATATACCATTATTATATATACCATTAGTATTGAGTTAGATTAAATTTTTACGAGTCAATGGAGTAAACGATAAGCGCGTGCTGTATTTTTTTACCATATATAAATATCATACATACCATACATTGTTTTTCGCAAACTTTTTTCTGTCAATAACTTGTGAAGTAATAACGAACGACGGCTAAAACCTACTCGGTTAGAGGTTACTCAGGAGAGTGTCCTTGCAGCATATGTCAAGATCAAGGTTATTCGGACTGGGTCCCTTTTTTCGTCGATATTTATCGAACGACTAAGCTACTATTGACCGAGACGGTAATTTTGATCCGATATATTCTGACCGCATAAATAATCTCATCTTCGAAATTGTTAATAGCATGAACATTATACTATCTTTTCTATTTTGATTCTACAATGTCTATCACATACGATACATCGATAATCTCCTTGTCGTCGTTACTATAATTAAATTTCATTGTTAAGAAATTACGAGACATATACCGTAAAGAGAGAGTAGCAAAATTTGAAAATCAGAGAATGGTCATGGATTTGAGGCAAACGGCAAATGGAATCGAATCTCGTTCCCCATCCGTGTGTTTTACGATGAACAAGTTTGGGAACTTTGATGATGGATGACGTGTTCGAATGTGATTATTCGAGTTTAGATACGAGCTCGATATTTGCTGTGATATTTACAGACGCGTGCAATGCGATGACAACATTTTTGATGACTAACACCTTTCAACATTTTTATGAAAAGATGGATATGTATTTGACAGGTTCCTTTGCCCTCGCGTACAAAGATGATAAAGTCATTTCAAAATCTTTTTTCGTTTTAATGGATTTCCACCTGTTGTCATATATGTAGATCCTGAATGTTTCGTCGAAATCGATCAACGTTGTTACGAGCTATAAACAGTTTTTCACGACTTTCGGCTTATAACAGTACTAAATCTAAATATTCTTACGTCTCTCGATGCCTGTCGCCTGTTCCTGCATCAATCGTTCTTTCTGAAATTTTCAGCGTGTATATACATTACTGTCATAAACCTACAAAACGTATCGTTTAAATCTTCACTGCAAACTCAGATAAAAAAGTTGAAAAAAGCGACCTTTATCATCTTCTTCGCGATTCCGACCAATTGCAACTTTTCCAAGGAAACATATTTTTACGCGTCATCTAGTAAATTAATCCTGTCTAACTTCTCAAAAAATCTCAAATCCAATTTGGTCCAATTTTTAAAAAGTCGCTCTGTTTTAGGTGTCTGAGTATCAGTCTAAATTGTATACATATCTCAGTATCATTCAATAACGAGAAGAAGAAGGCTTACTAGAGAAATATGTTTAAATAGTTATTTTTTTTTTTTTTAATAAGGCGTGATATAATAAAATCTGTATCATTACGTAGAAAATATAAAGATTAAATTAAAATTTAAAAACAGTTTTATCTATCGTGGCAATGTTTAAATTTTTAATTAACTCGATTAAACATAAAAAATCTCTTTGAAGTACCGACGTAGTCATTCGTATATTCTTTATATTTCTCGTAGTTTATATTTACAGTTTCGTAGTTTATAAATGCGTAACATTTTTCAAATCTAATAAATAAAATGTTTATATATTTTCTATAGAACGCGCAACTTGATATACCTGGCGCAAAATAAAAAGAAACAGTTCTTAAAGAAGTTCAAACAAACGTGGCATGTCGATGTTTCCAGACATTATCGAGATTGAGAGTGCCAACGGCAGAGGTCGTCGGGTTGGAGGGCGAGAACTGAGTGATTTAGTGGGGTGGCTACTCGACGACTGACCGAGATAACCTGCCTGTCCACGGAACAACCCCATTTGTCCAATGTCTTCCGCTACAAAACTGCTCGCCGCCCTCCAGGCTCGCGTCCTTTTGAATAATGATCGTGCTTTGTCAACTAACGGTGCGCTGATAATGCCGGATATGTTGAATGTGCCAGAAGAAAATGTCGGTTGGGCTCTTTGCGTTGCTTGATAACGTTCAGCGGATGTCGCGCCACTGATACGGTTTGTGACAGAACGATCGACTCCTCTATTTCCCTTTAACGAATTCTTACGAATGTCATCAAAATTTCAGGCTTTCTCAGTCGCAGTCCTTTCACTTCTTATCCATTTCACCTTTGAGCTTCCTTCCAAATGACTTTATCGACTTTTTACTTTTGAAGCAAGAGACTTCTTAATTGCTTCGTATCTTCAAATAATGTTATGCGATGGGATAAGTTAAACGTCTTAGCTTTTTTAAAAGTAACAAGTATGTTGCACTACTTTATTAGGAACTAGGTGCGCAATAAAGATGTTATACATAGATATATTTTCTGAAAGAAGAACGTACCTGTTATCTATGTAGTATAATCTTTTTTTCTGAACTTTCTCATCAGATTTTTATAAGACTTTTTAGGATTTTATATTAGGTAATAAAGTAAATTTTAATTATATCGTACAAAATTTAGTATTTGCTTTTGTAATTACTTGTCTTCCACATATTTATATAATTTAAACGAATAAAAGATCAAACTTGTATGTACATTTATCGTAGTTTACCTTTAAATTTATATTATTTATATTTATATACTATGTATACTGTTATATTTTATACTATTTATATGCTATTATATATTATGATTTACATATATTTATATTATGTATACTATTTATTTATATCGAATTTATAAAATAGATTAATTTTATCTTTTAAGAAACAAAGTTTATAATATTACAATTTGTATCAATCTTATATAATCTTCTTTCTTTACGCAAATACCTACGTCATTCGCGCTCATAAAACGATACGTAAATCAAATTTTTATCGATGTCATTTATTAAATTTTCCATTCAGTTTAAGATAGTGTTACGCTTTAAATCTTTCATACATGTGATTCACCCAGTTTTTTATATCGTATTGACAAACTAAAAATATCTGCTAACTGTCAGTTAACATTATCGAAATCATACGATAAATCTACAGATATTATGTATCAAGACTTCGCAATATTTACTTATGTTTAATTATATCTAGATATGGAAAATTGACATTTTGTTATCTGTCAGTCAACTTATTATTTCAATAACTTATTTTAACTTTTAGAGTAAAGTACACAAGATTTCTCGGTAATTATGCTATAATCGGCAAGATTTATTCATATGACGAATCGTTTTTGAGAAACTCAAGTTCGAAAATTTATCGAGTAAACATGAATTGATTAATTCATGACTGTACAGAAATAAAAAATCAGCAACAGATCATTTTATACATAAAAATAAGTCAAAAGTAAAGAACAACATCTTTTCATGTAATGCCTCGTATACGAGAAAAATCGCGTTTGAAAAATCGGGTATGTGCTAATTTATAACCAAACGCGTCTAAATTCTGTTTTTCCGAAAACGGACGAATCTTACTTCGCATCTTTATTTAATGAGTCCGCAAAAATAAAAATGCAGGAAATTTTTCACGGACAAAAAATCTTTCGTATCTGTAATTCAGCACTCGTCGTTTATCGAAAATGGAAAGGAAAGTGCGACATGGAAGAAACCGATCGATCGGCGATTATAGGAAAAGCGTAAGTGCGGTCGAAGGTTAGCGGAAAAGTTGCTGTCCGATTCGGGCTACGCCGCGTCTCGGATACAAAAAGAGTCATCGATCGATATTTGCTCGCCATTCATGCACATCGATCACATGCACGAGATTCGAGAAGCGGCGATTTTGAGCACTGCTCGACTCAACTCGGCACGATCCATCGTCAATTGCGTCGAAAAACACGAGTCCTCCGAACGGCCTACGACAAGATCGAAACGTCAAAACCCAAGGTGAACATTATCCTAGAAAGCACGGATCGAGCATAGAATACAAGTGATCGAATAAATATACTACTTATCGCGACGGTTTTCAAGAGGAAATATATTGCGCATGGCAGAAGAATGAGATAGTTCGGGCACGAAGAAAGGAAAGGCTGAAGCGTATCCACAGCAGGAGCGTGAAAGTTAAAAGCAAAGGCAAAGGTAAAGGCAAAGGCAAAGGCAAAGGCAAAACCAAAGGCAAAGGCAAACGCAAAGGCAAAGGCAGAGGCAGAGGCAGAGGCAGAGGCAGAGGCAGAGGCAGAGGCAGAGGCAGAGGCAGAGGCAGAGGCAGAGGCAGAGGCAGAGGCAGAGGCAGAGGCAGAGGCAGAGGCAGAGGCAGAGGCAGAGGCAGAGGCAGAGGCA